>JAQBSW010006944.1:0-44577 GCA_029291075.1 Eudiplozoon nipponicum
ACAACCCATGTTTGTTTGAAGAATGAATCGCTTACAAAACTTCAATGAAAAGAATTAGCTCCTTTCAACGACAAGTCCATAATTGTTTATTTAAACAAACTTAATAGCTGATCGATGCAATATATAGGCCAGATTGGCCGATTACTAGCGACTTGGTTTATTTTGAAACGTAAAATTTAATAAAAGTAATTGTATCCTTTCCATGTGAAAAATGTAAAAAAATTATCCGATATAAGAACCATTTTTTTCTTATATTCTTCTCAAGTGTCTACAAATGAACATCCCTTTCTATACAGTGTTACCTCGAGATACGAGCCGCCTAACATATGAGTTTTTTGTGTGGTACGAGCCGGAGCAATGGGCTATATTTTCGTTCAAAATATAAGCCCAAATCCGAGATACGAGCCGTGTTTCCGGAGCGTCCCGCTAGTTGATGCGCAGGGTCCAGCATCAGCCAAGACAATCTCTCGCTCATTCAACCGTGTTACCCGCTTGAATCGAAGTGTATCTTGTGCGCTGTACACTTTGTGCTTGATTTTTGCGTGATCACTTAACGTCTTTTGTATTATCATGGGGCCGAAGAAAGTGGGTGCAAAGGACAATGGTGACAGAAAGAATAGGATGACGTCGATAGAACTAACGAAATAGTAGAAAAACATGAGCGTAGAGTACAAGTGATTGCACTCGCAAAGATTTTTGACCGTAGTACATCGAAAAATAGTACAATATTGAAGCAGAAAGATGCCATCAAGTCTGTTACACCAGCAAAGGAGCCACAATTCTTTTTTGTCACATTTTCGAAGCATTTTAAAAGACGGGAAAAAGCAAAGTTCTTTGGATACATTTTTATTGAAAAGAGCTGCCAGTGAAAACAGAGAAAGCGCAGACAAAAAGGCAAAAACAAGTGACAATTAAATGTACGTAAATGTTAAGCTTAGTTTAAGTTGAAAGTTAAGTTCATTGTTTTATGTTTTTTTATTTCATTTTAAATAAGGAATGTTTTGTTTTAGTTTTAAAGATACGAAAATAGTTTTAAGTTTAAAACAAGCGGCGTTTACGTACGTATCTAGAGTGCCCTTATCCCTTCCCCCTCCCTCCTCCTCGCCGTACACTTTCGTTAGCCGCACTTGTTTGTCTACACAGTAAGACTATTGTGCTAAATAATTCTTTTATTTCTTTATTTTTTATTTTGTTATATATTTAATTATACATGTTTGTTTTTTATTTAACAACATGTCTTTATTCATAATTTACAGAGGGTTGGGGATTTTCCATAGGTCCCGAACGGATTAAATCGAATTCTGTAATTTTAAATGGGAGAAATTCGTTTGAGATAAGAGCCGATCGACTTACGAACTCGGTTCTGGAACGAATTAAACTCGTATCTCGAGGTACCACTATATATATATATATATATATATATATACATATTAAAAGTTCTATGATTTTAATTCAGGTGCATTTTTAACCTTCCACCGTTGGCAAAAATATGAAGGTTTCAAAAATAGCTCAGCACTATGTTTATAAATATTAGCCTTTAAAGCAGACTGATTTCCAGATTAACTTCATGTTAATAAACGAAAGGTTTTACACTCAACGGAAGTTGCATTTGCAAACTTTTCAATCCTCACCCAAGAAAACAAGAATTTCGAACACCATTCGAATATAAATTGATGAATTGACTATGTGGGTGTATGCGTGATTGTGAGTGCCACAATATGTGTTTCTTGGTTTATCCTTCTGGTCACAACTGAACTAAATAGAAGACTGTACCGTCCTATTATCCCAAAGAAGATTGTACCGTCCTATTATCCCACATTCCTCACCCAAATATACAGTGGTTAAAGGACGTAATACCGGCTCCTAGTGATGAGTCGCCAGTAAGCACGAAACGAATGTGCATGAGATTATACTTTCCGTTCATGCTGTCTTTGGTTCATCTTTCTGGTCACAACTGATCTAATTTGTTACTAGGTTCGCAACACCTAATACGTACCTAATCAAACTTAACCTTCCTTGCTTTTTAAAATATACCAAAATACCAGATATTACAGGCGAGTTGAGTTCTCATGAAAATAAATTCGCCGTCGTTTTAGCAGTGTTGTATATGCCTGCTTTATAAATTATTTATGCTGCAATAAACGATATATTTATTTACTCGAATTTTACATATTATTATCAAATATTGTGGTAAATAATCATTTCCTTTTACTATAAGATGTAATGAATTGTAACTTTGTATCTGACAAAATGCATTAATTCAAATTAATATCTTTTAGCAATATTTGACAAATCTTCAAATAGGTTTTGAACTCAATATTTTGCGGTGTGTAAGCATTCAGGTTATCAATGCCGCGTTTTGCGTACGCGGGTAATAGCTGTACACGGGCAGTTCCACAAAGATCCGATTTGTCACTATTTCCAATTTTGTTTTGTCTTTGATCGGGTTGACTCATTTTTACTTCAATTGGAAATGCGGTTCTATCACATCTTCGTTTACTGGCGACGTTTCGGTGCCTACTTTCCAGCACCATCATCAGGCAACACAACACTGATCACAATAGCAGATTTAAGCAAATGTGGTAACCTCGTTTCAAAACCATTCTATTTATATATATTTGACTCAACACTATTTTAATCATAGAATTTGTCTCAGTAACTAAAACTCAATATATAACTTTTTTATAATTAGCAGACCAATCATTACCTCACCTATACCTCATCTCATCTCGTATGCAGAATATTTTAGGGGAGAGAGACAGTATGAACAATTAAATAATTTAGAGGTCTATAATAAAATAAATAAAGATCCATCTGATAAGTTACAAGGACAAGTTAAGACTATAATTAATAGAATGATTGAGTCGAATGAATTAGAACCAGGACTTGGGAATTCATTAATACAACGTGACACAGTCCCTCCGAGAGTTTATGGTCTAGTAAAGATTCATAAACAGGGGAATCCACTTAGATTAATCGTTAATATACAAAACTCACCAACGTATAGATTGTCGAAATTTCTATGCAACAGTATTAGAAAATATACTTATTTCTTAGATTATACTTTAAAAAATACATATAATTTTATTGACATTATTAGTAGATATAACTTGAATGATAATGATAGAATGGCTAGCCTGGACGTTGTATCGATGTATACTAATGTCCCGGTACAAGCAGCATTAGAAAGTGTGAAACTTTGTTTAACAGAGTTCCCAGAGATAATAGAAGGTAGTAAAATGATGTTAAGTAGTATTATGGAAATTTTAAATATTTGTATGTCCTCCACCTACTTTAAGTTCAGAAATGAATTTTATAAACAAGTTAAAGGTGTCCGTATGGGACAACCACTATCAGTCCCGGTTGCTAATATTTTTATGCACTATTTTGAAAAAATCTGTTGTTAAAATCTCCTCTTAAGCCAAACTTGTATGTAAGATTCCTGGATGATATATTTATAATTTGGAATCATGGGGATAATGAGTTAAATAAATTCCTCGAATTAGCCAACCAATTAGGTGAATTAAAGTTTACATTGGAAAAAGAGAATAATGATGAATTACCCTTTTTGGATGTGAAAATAAAACGGAATGGTTGTGTCCACCTATGTTGGATGGTCCACGTACTTGGATGTCTTCTGTATTTATTATTAGCGTATCGTCTAGACGAGCCTTAATTGTGCCTAATTCTGCAGTTAAATTATTCATTTGAGACGCCAGTGCCTGAATCAACGCTTCGACCCCATCAGAAGACATATTTAATTGTGCCATAAATGCTTTATTTTTACTCAATTATATATAGAATTTTGCACGCACAACAACAATCTATTTAATAAAACAAATTTACACATTAATTAATATATTTGCACATCAGCTCAACGTCTGCTTTCTCATTGTGCTGCCTGCTTACTTCTTATCCGGGCGCTTCTGCGATGAATTTCTGTTGAAATAATGTCTGCCCTAGATAAGACCTTTTGCTCATTATTTGTCTTAAAGGTGGCTATTACCACATCTTCCCCCCCTCAGGAATCGGCTTTCGCACTCTGCTTAAACGATCCAGTGCCACAGCTCGTGGTCCATCGCGGTAGATTAATAGGATGAGATGTTATGAGATTTAACAATATAATAAAACAAAGTAAAGAAGGAAACGGAACTGAGAAGCACAAAATTATGGTATTACCTGATTCTAAATTGAGTAGGAAAATTAGGAATAATAGCAGCTTAATACAATATTAAAACAGTTTTAAGACACCGCTTACTATAGGCAATAAACTACCTAAACCAAAAAGAAAGAGTAGAACCCTCGAGACATCAGGAGTATATGCGATACCTTGTAAAGAGAATGTAATATCAGGTATATAGGCGAAACCATGCGACCTATAAAGGTTCGTAGAGGTGAACATAAGACAGCCTGCAAATATGGACACATTCAAAGATCAGACCTAGCTAGGTATCTCGAAGGAAACGGGTCATGAAATAGACTGGGAAGGATGTAAACGCATCGCGTTATGCAACCGCAACAGATTAACTAGACTAATTAGAGAGTCAATTGAAACAAAATCAGGAAAAGGTGTAATGAATGTAACATCGGTAGAAAAATCATTGGGCCCAATATTTAATGAAGCATTTTCTATGGTCAAAAAACGTGAGGCTGCGGAACATGAATTAAGTGGGAACCTAAGTAAAAACCTCGCTTATAGAAAACTGGTTGCGAATGATCTGTACCAATATCAATTTCCTATATACTTATTTTCTCAATAAAAATGTTCCAAAAGACGGTATACCGATTTAGCAAGGGTTAGTAGATAGAACATTAGATAAGACACATTTGACTTACATTGTCGCTTATATTTTCTATATTTATGTAAGGTAAGAATATCTTAATAAATGTATAATACGTTAGTCATAGAGAAGATATTCATGGTTAATAGCTACCATGTATCCTTTTAAGAGGAAACCAAAATGTGATAGATAGACGGATATATAGATAGGCCTAGGGGTAGATTGATAGGTTTATTCTATACACATAATATATATATATATATATATATATATATATATATATATATATATATGACTCACACTGTTGCTTATATTTATATATATATGTTTTATACATATTTATATGTATTTTATATATTTATATAAGGTGTGAATAAATAAATATACAATTTGATTAATTGGTAAATAAAAAAAAACAGTAAGAAAAGAATAAAATAATAATTTGAAATAGGCAAACATATATATATATATATATATATATATATATATATATATATATATATATATATATATAGGATTAGGGATGTTGGTCTCATACTGTTGCTTATATTCATATATATGTTTTTATACATATTGACATGTATTTTATATATTGATATAAGGTGTGACTAACGTAATAAATAAATATATAATAAGAATAGAAATTATTCATATTTAATAATTATCAATGGTCCTTTTTCTCTCTTTCTCTATTTATATATATATATATAAAGGTTTTACGATATTATATTTAGATATATATGTTTATAGATATAATGAATTATTTTAGTCATATGAGCAAATATTCTTATGCAATTATTTCCAATAGTTGATTAACTTCGCAATGTGCTTACGATTAGTTTTTTGAAAAACATTAGTTGTCCAGGCTATCTCTATCTTTCTCTCTTTAATCGTTCACCTAAGCGTCGATAAAACATTCACTCTCCATCCATCGACGTTACTTGCTGCTCCATATTTGATCTAATTTGTTGCTATGTGCGCAATACCTCACACACCATTGTATACATTAGAGTTCCCGGCTTTAAATAAAATACAGTATATGATAGTCAAGGTTTTAGTTTTAGCATTTTAAAATTTTGATTACCGTGACATAGTAGCAATACAGTTTTAACAAACAACAAAAGGTTCGATACTGTCTCTCTCCCCTAAAATATTCTGCATACGAGATGAGATGAGGTATAGGTGAGGTAATGATTGGCCTGCTAATTATAAAAAAGTTATATATTGAGTTTAGTTACTGAGACAAATTCTATGATTAAAAATAGTGTTGAGTCAATTATATATAAATAGAATGGTTTTGGAACGAGGTTACCACATTTGCTTAAATCTGCTATTGTGATCAGTGTTGTGTTGCCTGATGATGGTGCTGGAAAGTAGGCACCGAAACGTCGCCAGTAAACAAAGATGTGATAGAACCGCATTTCCAATTGAAGTAAAAATGAGTCAACCCGATCAAAGACAAAACAAAATTGGAAATAGTGACAAATCGGATCTTTGTGTAACTGCCCGTGTACAGCTATTACCCGCGTACGCAAAACGCGGCATTGATAATTTGACAAATCTGTTTACTATGTACGTTGGACTTAATGAATTTAAAAAAATTGCTTAGATTAAAGCACCATTGATTGCGCGGGTGTTGATAACAGCTATTCAAATCAGGTATAAGAGCCTGAGGAAAGCACCAATCCAATTTTATCTAACCAATCTTTCTACATAGTATATCTGCCGTCAATCCCACGTACTGAATGTAGTTTTGCTTTGTTGCGCGACTTGTTAGATACAACGGGATTGATTCAAAGCTTGTAAAGTGACTTTTAACAAGAATTGCTTAGATGTTTCCGGTCAATAATATTTCTGTTATTCTTTTTGTAAGCGAATTGAAAAATATTTAAATTCGACTGAGGCCTTTTCTTCGTTAACCGGTATGCCATTACGCTCTAATATATAAAGTTAAAATGGATCATTAATTGCGATTGATCGTAATTCTGTTATTTTCTGTGAATGATTAGTTTGATATTTAACTCTAAAGGGATTACATATAGGCTCCAAATAAAGGAAAAGCTAACCAAGAAAAACTAGGTAATATATAACTGAAAATTGTTTGTGATGTGCGGCAGGATGGATCAGTGATTAGAGCATCAGATTCCTTATTATACCGGCCCAGGTTCGAGTCCTGCCCATGTCAAATTCTGGACAGAATGTAGAAAAGTTCCCAATAAGGACGAAAACTGTCTACTGGATGAATTGCCTTTTCTACACTACACAATGCTTATTTTATACTGACAAAGTATTATAAGTAATGGGCCAGGTGTTTATATCAAGTTCGTAAGTAGTAAATGCTATATTGGTAAAAAAAACTTACGAAATAAAGTTAATTGTGTCGATTCAAAATAAAAGAACATGAAGCATTATGCAATAGAGCAAATAAAAAAGTGTAGACGTCATCGAATTCAATCTTGAATTAATGTTTTATATAGTGGAGCATACCTTGTAAATTTATGAGGCGTCGTTGAATTAGAAAAAATAGTCTAAAATTTATGTGAATGATTTAAAGACACCAACGCGAGCGCGGCCTTTGCATTAATGCAATTTTATGGATAGCAAGAATAGAAAAAGACTTCAACCTCGCAAATTATATGAAGGAAGTGCTTCTAATTTTAAATTATCTAGACGAGTGAGAAATGCATTGCAATTGCCATGGATTTAATAATGAAATACGATTACAAGCATTTGAACAGGGCTAGTGTTGATGGAACGTACATCAAAATTACTAGGGCAATGTTTAAAGGATTAAATCGCCTTGCTTTTTTATAAAACGTCAGAAAATTTAAAAAATGTGCATGTGAGTTGGTTCGCATTAACAAACTATTTGGATGTTTACTTAAAATCAATATGTGATATAGTTAAAGCCATTGACTACCAATCAAAAACATAATATTTCATTTTAATGTAGTATTCAATGATATGACTTTGTACACATAACCCGCAGAAGCTTAAATTGATAAAAGGTTTTCAGCATACAAATAAATTATTTTTTTAAATGTGCACGAAGACTCATTAGACATTCACCTTGACAATTTATTAATTCAATTGTTCTACATAAATTGTGCGTCAAATCGAATAGAATTGTTCAAATCACGTTTACATATGACAATTTTAACTAGTATTTGGATAAAGGTTCTATTATATCTGTTTAACTTCGCAATGTATTTCCAAACAAGAAAATGTCATGTACGCGAGTCTATCATGAATTCAACAGTTCTTATGTGGCAGATTGATCACGTAGCTAATTCAAGATTGCGGACGTGAGATATACAATAATTATATCTTTTAACCAATTGCAAATTGTTAAAAAGTACATTCAGTCGCATACAAACGCGACGAATATACAAGGATTGCACGGTTGTTGTTAAATTTAATTTCAGAAATCATTTGCGAACTTTAAATAAACACTAATCTTAATTCCTAACGAAAAGAACGGCAAGATTACTGAAAACTTTTTTCACACTTGATTCAATCGATGGCTATTGAAAAATTGTGCAACAAACGATTTCTTAATGTTGCAAAAGTTGTACATATGAGATGATCGCAACAGAATAGAAATTGTACATCTTAAATTTCAGTCATTTACAAATCAAGCAAGATTACTAGGCGTTAGAGCTGCATTTCTGATTTGACATACCTTGTGCATTACGGTTTTATTATTCTTAATTAGCTCGCCGTCAATCTTTGATAATGATGTTGGAAGGTAAAACGCGCTAGTGACTAACGATCATTTTGCTAATTTATGCAATTGGTTAAAAACGGACGAAAGTTTGGTTAAATCCGAAAAACTTTACCCAGTTATGTATTAGTTATCACTTTTCGTGCAATCAATTATCGCACATTAGATTAGTCAATTTTTAATTTCATAATGATACAATAATAGATAAAGCTTCCAGTTATAAAACATGTAATGTTGAGATTTGTTCAGACTTAGGAAGAACTTCTGTTACCATAGTAATGCATCTTCATAAAGAAGCATGTCGATCGCGTTTAATAGTTGCTAGATTTTAAATCGAATTTGTAGACAAATAATGCTCAGCTTGTACGTTTTAGTAAAACACGGAAAGTAAAGAAATACAAGAGATTTAGGACAAGCGATATGAAATTATACGCAAAATTTCTATTTCATTTATACAAAGAATTTTAATCTCATTTTCTGGTTCAATTTTAGTACAAATTAGCAATAAATCGTTTGAACAATTACGTTCATTGAAGACAGAAAGGAAAAATAAAATCCAATGTAGAGTAAGGTTCTGTTGCGTATGATATTTTTACAGACAAATTATAAATAATAGCCAACTAGGCAAAACAGCCTGCCTTTAAATTTTACATAAATGACTTACCTCAAACTACTTGAAAAAGCATAGTGGTCTTGTGACCAGTTACTGGTCTCTACCGACGAATCTTCCGTTAGCATATAATGCAACTTCGGAGATTCTTGAATGATTTAATGGTAGCTCAGGCATTGTGTGTCAGGCTTAAATAATCAAAGGAGTACAGGGTCGTAGAAAATCGAAAATTTTGATTCATCAACTCGATGGATTTTGTCCTTTTTGTCAATTTCTGGCAACTAATTATGGCGGCCCGGTAAGGACGATACTGATTTTGCTATCTTATGCAAAGTTTAGATTGTACCAACCGAAGATATTTAACCAAATCTTACCATTCTGCCTTATATCATTATCCATTTTCAAGGTGGCATTATGTTTGTAGTTTAATTTCTGAGCGGGAATGGCAAATTTCCACTTAGTTTCGAAAGTAATACTCACTAAGTTTCAAATGAAAAAGCATAAATTTATATATATATATATATATATATATATATATATATATATATCTATATAATTGAAAATCCATACATTGTCTGGCTTTAGCAGTGGGATGATGAGTTTCATGACTCTGAACCAGAGGCATACGAGTTAAAATTCGAAATAAATCAATTGTGACCATTATTTATGAATGAAACATGAGGGTTTATTAGGTGAATTGAATTTTATTTCTTATGAAAATTTGGTCTGTACCGTAAAATTTATTGTATATTTAGGGGAAACTATATTTTTAAAATTCAACCAATTTACACAATCTATAATAAATTTTATTAGTGCACAGACTTACATCTTTACTTTACTAGTTTCAGTAAAATCATCAGATTCATGCTCATACACTAATGCTCCCCTAGTTAATGTTAAATGTTCAAAAAAACAGGCAGCGACTCGAACCATATTGTAATTATTTATAAACGAAGAA
This sequence comes from Eudiplozoon nipponicum, assembly GCA_029291075.1. Taxonomy (NCBI): domain Eukaryota; kingdom Metazoa; phylum Platyhelminthes; class Monogenea; order Mazocraeidea; family Diplozoidae; genus Eudiplozoon; species Eudiplozoon nipponicum. The sequence continues at coordinate 10,074 of JAQBSW010006944.1, forward strand.
ATAAAAGTGATATGCGTAACAGGTTTAAATTCTTTCTCGTAGAGATCGAAACAAAAGTGATAATCTTGTTAATTTCCATTCAATTAAACCGAATGCGAAGTCAAAAATATATCAGTTCAAGCGATCTGCTTATGAAAACGAAAATTTTAATTTTAATTGCATGGAACGAAAACTTTCATATGTAAAATGTAGACGTAAAATAATAAACAGAGTACGCCACGAAAGGATTGTATAACACGACATATCTAAGTCGTGTTAAAAAAAATGTGATTACGATGTCGAAACACGTTAAGAAATATATTTTACTTATTCTCTATAGTGCATCAATAGAAAATCTGTGCATTATCCAGAGTTAAATCTATGAAATATAAATTAATCGTTGATGGACAGATTCACGTATGTAACTGAAGTAATCAAACTACATTTGTTTAAATTGCAATGGAAATAAATGTTACAGACTTTTAACTGAACCAGAGTAGCTGATATGTTAATAATCTGCTTAATAATACCGAAGTTACTTGATCTAATAGTCCTCGTGGGCAGAGATGTAATATGTGCTTTCATTTTACTGCTTTTATTACAAATAAAATTGAAAGCTATGTAGGATATAATTCCCAAGCCGCTTCCATAACATGCTGTAGAAGGCTAAATAAAATACGCATATACATTGGCGTATTATGGCAATCTTACAGACTCTGCAAAGAAACGGAACACGGATGTCAGGTTGTTAACAGTTAGTATCAAGTCAACTGTTATACTTTATTTCAGGCGGGAAAAGAATAGGGAGCAAAACTTGCAAAAGCAGAAAATAGTTTAGTTGCGACGATTTAAGCATACGGTATGCCAATTTATGATTCGTCCGTTTCCAGAAAATGTATATTTTAATAGAGTGGAGTATCTGTAGAAAACAAGCAATGATGAAATTTTGAATGAAATGTTCTTTCAAAAGTAATTTATTTTTCGCCGTCCACATCTAGATTGAAACAAGTTTAGACAATTAAATTATATGAAATAAATCAAAAGGTTATTCAACAACTGGCCATTCGCAGAAGGCATAAATGATGATACTAAAAAACCGTATTCTTTAGAATTCGGAAAATTAAAATTTATTTCTCGTATAATGCTACGAATAAATGGGAAAACGTTGCTGAGCATAATCCAATGTGAAGCCGTTCGTATTATACAGAATACTGTATCACAAAATTTTACTTGAGTGGAATTTCGTCTGCACAATTTCCATGCAGTTGTTAAATTTTGATTTTACCTTCGTTATTATGTTTTCTATCGTAATAGGGTTGATGGCAATGGAAAGTTGAAACGCATCAGTACGTGTGACTTATTTTACCACGTTGTGTAACTGATTAAATCTGATGGGATTGGCGTTTGTTTCAATTCCATGAACTTAATTTAATTAACCGTTGTTCATTTGTCGATATGCCTTTTAATTCCCAATTAACACTTTATAAATTTTACTACATAGAAAATTTTGAGTCTAGACTTTAATAGAGCAAATTTATTGTTTGTATTTAATGTGTTACTCCATATACTTTTCCTAAGTTTAGAATGACTTTGAGGTCAGAATATCACTGATTTAGCCCATATCAAGTCCGTATTAATCCAATCATTATCATCATCATCATAATCATCAGAATCAACTTCATCCTATCTTTTTTCATCGTAATCATCATATATAACATCATCATTATCACAAACGTCATTATAAAACCATCATCCTCTTCCTCAACATCATTAACCTCATCCAAACTATTATCATCGTAGTGATTATCAAAATAGTAAAATCATGATATCTATCATCATCAACATCCTCATTATCATTATCATCTTCATCAACGACATCAACTTCATCCTAAATATTATCACCGTAATGATCATCATCATCATCATCATCATCATCATCATCATCAGCAGCATCATCATATCTATCATCATCATCATTAACTTCATCATAACTATTATCGTCGTAATCATTATATCTATCAACACGATCCTCCCCATCATCATAATGAGTACCAGCAGCATCATTGGCATCATCTTCTCCATAATCATTATTATAACCACCACCATCCTCATCGTCATCGTCACCATTATCATTATAGAAAGCATTGTAGTTATGCTTCACTTGTGCATGTACAACACATAACCTAGGCCATGAAAACTACGAGGCCCGACTACCTAAGCAATACAGTAGCTTTACGATTTTATCTGTGTGGCTTCATGAAATGTGCTTGCTTTTTTGATTACTCTGCTGCCAGCAAAAGCAAAGACGCCCAAGATTAACTTGAGTATACTAGAAATATTAAAAATATCGTCTGTAATTGACAAACACCAGTTGCAATAAAAACTGCGATTAGCAAGCGACTACCCTCCCCGAGAATGAACCGATAATTTTTACCAAATTGATTGTAAGAAGCATTGTTTGTAGGAAAAATACATCTTGCAATACTTGTGTGAAAATGATTCGTCTACCAGACCATGGTTCTGTCTGTTTTAGCATCTGATTCATATAAAACTGAAGAATGACTAAATAAGGTTGCTTTTATTTCTGAATGTTACCTATATTTGATCATTTAATATAAATTCTTTGAAATAATTTTGTTTTTGCCATTCTAGAGTGACCACAATTGAGAAAATTAAGGATTTGTACGCGACAGAAATGGTCGGATATAAGAATAAATTTGAATTTGTTACGCAAACAACAAGCAAACCTGGTGACGGTATTCTAACTATGGCCACGGAATACAACTGTTCCGCTGTTGTGCTTGGAACTCGCGGTCTCAGTGCTGCTAAACGCGTTATGTTCGGTAGCGTCAGCACATATGTTGTTCAGAATGCAGATGTACCGGTTATCGTGGTACCAATGTCGTCAGAAAAATTACAGCAATTATGTCAAAAGAAAGAGTCCATAAAAAATTCTGTTTAGACAACTTTCGATGGGATGACTTGTGATTTTGAATTCTCACTTGCCCTCATAGTAATTGCTATTTCTTATGCTTTGTTTAACGAAAATATATGACAACAAATAAACACCGTTCAGAGTTTTAGACAATTTGTATTGCATATTTTAACGTGATAATTTATTAAATAGTGTACAGGACAAAGGTGTCATATCCATAAGTCTCGAATATTTCATAGAAAAAAAAACTATTTAGTCCCATTTATAATTTTTCAATGTAAAATGAATGGTAAAATGGTCGGACTTGTGCCAATTTTTCGGGTGATCTAATTATTGAGGGAAGTTAATGCGGACTCTATTCATGGTTTTAAATGCAGTGTGCATAGCGTAGTATACACAGTCTTTATTTGTCTGCATAATTTTAGCAGGTTGACAAGTTTTTTTTTGAAAACGCCGACAATGTTAAATATCTCATAACTTCATTCTTAAGTCATTATTATAGTGTTTTCACCTGCATGTAGTTGAAACCCCTACTGTTATTTTGTAACAACTAATTGATATGGAGCTAGTGAGTTATGATTTGTCCTCTGTAAAATAACCTTTTATAGAGACATATTTGTTTGCAAGGTTAAAATATTTGGTTTCTGCTTTTAATTTTATGTGAATAATGTTAACATTTATTTTTCACACTCAGTTATATTCATCTAAAAGTTTGCGTTAATAAGTTGAATTAGAAACTTTACATCGTTTGTTTTATTATTTCATTTGCATTCCAGATAACACGAAAATAGCTGTCGATGTAAAATGACCAGTACTGAGTAAAACCTTAAATTGTTATTGAATAATTGATTTTCATTACTTTTACCATTAATAAATACATTATTATTTTTCATAATAAATTGCAATTTGACATGAAAATTTGTATTCTCATGGGTTAACGTGCCTCATGTCGTTTTCATCAGAATGTATTTAATTGGTTTACGCTTTAGTTCGCTTTTTTCAAGCTCCCATAAGTTTTCGCAGGGATCAACTTCTTTTGCTTCTTTCATTTGTTAATTTTTATATTCCATTCCTTTGTCCTCTAATACTTTTCTCTTAATAAAGGAAGGTTTTTTTATATTTATCTTCTATTTTCGCTCTATTTAATGTTTTTATATTGATTTTCCTTCTCAAGATTTGCTGTTTTTACTTCCAAAATCCTTCATTTTAATTCAGTTCTCTCTCTCCCTCTCGCTTGAATACTGTCTCAGATTTTTGCACCGGATCCTTATCATTTTTTCTTGTGCATAAATTTCGTTCAATATTTTAAATTCTCGAACTTCATTTTTTTCTTATATCTAAATACTTTCGATTTAAATCTAGTTTACTCTCTCCCTATCTAATTGTCTTACACATTTTGTCTTTTAACTTTATCTCATGTTGTTAATGTCAATAATTTGTAAATAATCGCATGTTTCCCTCTTTCCCTTCCATAGAATATCATGCTGATATTAATTTTATTGCTGAATATCTGTTAATTTATTTCCTCCCTCGTTTCAATGATCTGGTATATCTGTTTTCCTTTCACGAGCCAAATTATTTGTCTTACCATGTCACAATTCCAACCGTTATCTATTAAATTTATTGTATTTTGGTATTAGAAAATCTCATCTAATAGTCACTTAATTTATTTGCTCAATTTCTTTTTATTTATACTTATTTATATAATGTTTTCTACCTTCCAAACCGCTTTGATTTTAATTTTAACTCTTTCTAACTTGATGTAGAAAAATTTTTCTTTTAATTTGCATCTTATTTTACTGAGACTAAATGCTAGCTTTTTTGCCTAACTTATCTTATTATTTACATCTGATACTATTTCATCTTTTCTCCATTTTTACGTGAAATGATTTTGTGTTTCTGTTTACCATCACATCTTTCTATGTCTCAAATTTGTTGGATCTCTCTCATTATAGTTTTATCACTATTAATCCGTGAACTAAGTTGATTTCTTATAAATGCTTTTAATTTCTATGCTATATTAGATAAAATTATAATATTAATTTAGATAATTACTTGCAAGAATCCCAATAATTCATAATAATAGTAGAGAACGCTGGGTAATGACGGCCACAATCATAATGCATTAGCGAAATAAATCCTGTTTTTTAAAAACATTTACAAGCATTTATCAACGTCGACAGTTTTTTCTAATTATTTTTATAAGGTATGCTAATTAAGCAGTTTAGAATGTCAAAAATTCTGTAATCGAACGGAAGATTCAACGTCGACTAATTTCACAGTCATTTATGCTGTTTCCGAATGTCGACATTTATAGCGGAAATAAAATTTGGGTATTACTTCTAGTGTCTTTTAAACACCAGGCTATTTTATTACAAGAACGATAAAAAATCGTTAAAAATTTGGAAAACAAAAATTCAATTTAAATGTAATTTATGTGTTTTCTATGTTGAACTAATAGTAGACGAATGCATTATTTCGCCAATATATCTAAATAAAAATATTAAAAATTATGGTTCTCAGTGGCCATAAACTTTATCTCGGCAGATATTCGCATTTACGTTAGAATTAATTTATCACATGCCCAACGAATTGGCCATTTTAAAGCACAAATTATTTAAAACACTAAACCGTATGTATAATTTCACTCGTGGTACTTTGGTCTTTTTTCCTATTACTAATAATTTTAAAACAGATCCGTCTGATTCAAAATCATCTGAAGCTATAAAGTGATTGTAAGGCGAAGCTTATCTTTTATAAATGAAGAAGTTTACGGCGCAATATAATTAAAATGCCTACATATTTGTAACTAATGATCCTTATTAGGTTGTCTAGTACTTTATATAGAAAACGTTATACTATATCATGCAAAAGTTACAGACCTCAGCTACTTTATACGTTAGGAAATTAGCTTTTTATTAAATCTGTATAAAATGTACTTGATACAGTTAATTTCTAAATTTAAAATCTGACAAAAGTTGCTCTTTTGTGTGTCTGAATTATTTAAACGGAACCACTTAATGTAAGTGTGAAAATTCCCATTTGAAAATTGCTTCTAGTTTATATCATTAAAATATTCTTCACTCAGACAAATTTTGTCATAGTCAACTAATTAGTTGTAAGTTTTGATGTAGCTTGTAACACGTTCGTTCATGTAGAGCATGAAGTATGTGCAAAAGTCATCATGAACAATAATTTCGATTTTGTGCTTGTATACGTGTCGGCACTACTCCACAAGCCAACTACTCATTTGGAGGATACAATGCATATTGAAGTAGTAGATCAGCGAAATTCCGACAAAGCCTTTTTAAATGTGATTTCATAGCTGACTTACTGCAAATAATATATATTAAATCTGTAAAGGTTACCGACACTATTAATTTTATGTGGATCAAATGCGATCTTAATCGAAAATAATGACACAAGTAATGGATTGCATAAAATGTATTCCTTACACCTGGCTAATGTATAGTTTGAATTGGAAAATATAACAATGTGGCATGATTTTTAACAAATTCAAATACTCTTTTTGATAGCTTAAAATTAAGGTTGTATCACTAAATATTGATGCTTCACAAGGTTGAACCATAAAAACAGTACAAAATGCAACAGGTAAGTTGCACATTTTTAAAAAGGACCCAGTGCAAATTAAAAATTGAAAACTATTTGGTCTACTCAAAAAACCATCTTATTTTAATTTATTTAAACTTCCTTTTACTCACAATAGAATAGAGAGAAAAATAATTTTGTTAAGGCCAATTTTAATAGCAACATAATTTAGCACGGGTTCGTTAACATAATATGTCTAGTCTTCTATTTATTTGGAATAAGTAAAAATTTCATTCTGAGAAATTTATGTTAATATGTGTTTGAATTATGATGGGCATTTGCGAAACTATAATTTTTTCAAAATCTCAGTAAAAAAGTGTCCACCAAATCATTCATTTTCTTGAGCATTTAAGTCACCAGGAAAGTTCGCATGAACATGATGCTTCGGATTGTGCGCCGTTGGTTGAGTTGTTTTATTTATAAAGTGTCTACAACTGTATTAGATATTAAAGTTTTATGTAAAACTATTGTTGAAACTATTGATTTAAAAAGTGTCTAAATGGGATTGTTTAATCATGTTCCCATACCAGCTCAGACATTAGAAATTTAAAGCGTTTGTATGAAATAACATCATGATAAAGAAACAGTTATGCTTATACTGTAAAAATAAGTAATGTTCGTGATTGTATAGAATCTGTGCAACTGTTCTTTCAGTAATGTAAAATGAGATGAAGAGTACTGAACTTTGGGGAAGCATCTTGGTATCTAATACATTTTATCTGAATTTCAATTTGATTTTCGTTAGTCAGTTTGACTTTTAACTCAGATGTTTTCTATAGGCGGTAGAAACGCGTCAGTAATCGTGACTGGAGACACCGTTTATATGAAATAACACCATGATAAAGAAACAGTTATGCTTATACTGTAAAAATAAGTAATGTTCGTGATTGTATAGAATCTGTGCAACTGTTCTTTCAGTTATGTTAAATGAGATGAAGAGTACTGAACTTTGGGGAAGCATCTTGGAATCTAATACATTTTATCTGAATTTCAATTTGATTTTCGTTAGTCAGTTTGACTTTTTACTCAGATGTTTTCTATAGGCGGTAGAAACGCGTCAGTAATCGTGACTGGAGACACCGTTTATATGAAATAACACCATGATAAAGAAACAGTTATGCTTATACTGTAAAAATAAGTAATGTTCGTGATGACATAGAATCTGTGCAACTGTCCTTCCAGTAATGTAAAATGAGATGAAGAGTACTGAACTTTGGGAAGGCATCTTGGTATCTAATACATTTTATCTGAATTTCAATTTGATTTCCGTTAGTCAGTTTGACTTTTTACTCTGATGTTTACCATAGGCGGTAGAAATGCTTTAGTAATCGTGACTGGAGACACCGTTTAAATGAAATAAAACCATGATAAAGAAACAGTTATGCTTATACTGTAAAAATAAGTAATGTTCGTGATGACATAGAATCTGTGCAACTGTCCTTGCAGTAATGTAAAATGAGACGAAGAGTACTAAAATTTGGGGAAGCATCTTGGTATCTAATACATTCTGTCCGAATTTCAATTTCATTTTGTTAGTCAGTTTGACTTTTTACTCTGATGTTTACTATAAGCGGTAGAAACGCGTCAGTAATCCTGATTGGAGACACCGTTTTTATGAAATAACACCATGATTAAGAAACAGTTATGCATATACTGTAAAAATAAGTGATGTTCGAGATTGTATAGAATCTGTGCAACTGTTCTTCCAGTAATGTAAAATGAGATGAAGAGTACTGAAATTTGGGGAAGCATCTTGGTATCTAATACATTTTATCTGATTTTAAATTTTATTTCCGTAAGTCAGTTTGACTTTTTACTCAGATGTTTACTATAGGCGGTAGAAACGCGTCAGTAATCGTGACTATCTTGCGTGTTTCTACGTGGCGCCACTAATTTCCTATATGGAATTTTGGTTTATTTGAAGCCGAAAAACTTTATTTAAATATTTAAAATCAAAATCCGCAAAATCAATGATTTAAAAAATTTAATAACTCTAAATAAATAAGCGAAGACTGCAAATCGTCATATACGTGCGTGAAAAGATATTGTAAAATCGGCATTCCAGAAAAATATTATGAACTATTTTTATCAAGATTGCGAGCATAATATAAAAATCTATTGTATTATGCATACATTTTTCATTATAATATAAAAATTGCATAGGGTAGCATATGCGATTCATTCAGTAGACCTGTTTCCTTCTTATTAGGAACTTTCTTTGTACTGTGCAGAATTTTGGCGCGGACAGGGCTCGAACCTGGTATGTTTTCATCAGAGTCTGTTAATCTATTAATTGCGTCACGCTGCTCGTAGACCACACACAATTTTAAATTACATACTAACATGTTTTTTCCTTTAATTTTTGATAAGCGTTTACTAAATAATACATAATATTTAAATATATAAAAAATCTTTATTTGCGCGTGTTGTTGAAACAATTATTTTATTTAAATTATTTTTATGACCACCCGCGCATTCATAAATTGTTTAATTAGATAAATCTTCAATTCAGTACCGTTCATTTGGGAGGCGTTGTGTCTGTTCTATTATAACCAATTTGTGGCTATCAGTACGTGTGACTGACGGTAGTTTTATATGTTGTCCGACGACCGTTTAAATAGAATAAGATTGTTGTTTACTTCAAGCTCGAAAACCTGATTTTAAAAAATTGTAACCACCATCTGGTAATTAATGATTATTTAATTGGGATGGTTTGTTGGAACTGTAGGTTTAGACATGCTACGTTGTTTCCATAAGAAGGAAAGGCTAATTGCAAAACAAGGAAAAAAACAAGTTTGAATACAGCTAGAAATTTTGTGCAGGTGTGGCGTAGTGGCTTTAATTTAAATAAACATCTAAGTCAGTTCATGAGTATATATATATATATATAAATATATGTATATATATATATATATATATATATATATATATATATATATGGAACTAGAAGAGAAAACACATTTAATATCAAAGTGAACAATGACCAATTTGTTTCGACAAAACTCAACAACGCATTTCAAGCATTAATACAATCGCTGATGGCTCGGGTGGTAGTAATAATTCTTTAAATTAAGTTTGCGAGCTTGAAGTAAACACAAATTTCATTGTATTTAACTAGGCGTCGAACAGCATAGCCAAACTACCACCAATCGTATGCACAGGCATGTTTCGACCTGCCATGATCACCATCAGGGTACCACGGCAAACTGGGTTTTATTTGATTAAGGTGATGATAACTGGTCTGACTTCTAGTTTTAATTCGACTATTTGCCGGTCGCATTTTGCTGGTTGATTTTTAATTGAATATTCGTATGTCTTCGTAGTGTTTTGTGAGTGTCATTCATATTGTATTACAGTGTGATGTTTGATATCTGGTCATTGTTGTATTAATTGATTAAGTTTTGGTCAAGTGTCTTTTTGTTGGCTATTACGTGTAAGAATGTGCTCTCCGTATGCTGTCATTCGTGTTGCCTTGTCTTTGGTAGCAGCCTTGGTTGTGCAGTTTGTGATGTTGATCGCTCACATTCATGTTTTGTCACTGCTAACGGTGATAGTGATGCCGTTTCGGAACACTTTTCATTTTCTTGCCAGCCCAATCGAATGTTTGTTGGCACTATTCTAGTGGATGTTCTGATGTGCCTAAGATGATAGTAAATTGTTCTTGGATTGCCTGGTTCGTGACCAGTAAAGTGACATATGCCAATGGAGCTTCTGAATGTTTAGACCAAGTGCTTGTTTTCTTGTATATGTTTAATTCATTTTATGACTTTGATTTTTGTAGAACTGAGAAATTCGTCAACTTAGCTGGATGAAGCGTTTGCAATATTTCCTCGTAAATTGTTGATTTTGCTAACAGTGACAATTTCTGCGACAAATGTTGTTGGATTCTGTTGATAAATTACTTTTTCGTACATTCAATATATATGCTACCACACACAAACACATGAAGATGTGTACACTATGAAAAATTTGGAGAGAATTAATAATTGATGTTTGGCATCCAATCTTATGATTTTCCGTGTGCTGCATTTGATGTTAAGTTTTGCACAATGTCAATTCACATTAGTGAATCGAATTAACCACCATGCGATTAGTGACTTCGGTAGGTCACCCGTAAATGGTAAGTTTAGGGAAAAAATTTTGACGGTATCTTCTGTGGTACGGAATGGATTAGACCTGATGTTGATATCCATGAATTTCTCCGGTTATTCTTCTTCGATCTTATATTCATAGCAGATATTCCTGATTCGGTTTTCTGGGTTTTTAACTAGGTTTCTTTTTTATGATTTTGGCACTCTACTATTATAATGGATGTATTGCTCGGTAAAAATAGCTTTTCTATGTATTAAAAGTCTCAATTTACCATTTTCATTTATCGTGAGTTGGATATCGATGAAGGAATAAGTGTCGAGAGTGAATTTGAAATCTGAATTGGTCTCATCGGCTTTTTGTGGATTTCGGCTGTCTGCTGCATTTGGAAAGAACATTAGTAGACCATCTAAATAACATTCCTGAAGCACGCGCTTGTTTATTATGTTTTAAAGCGTGTATGCTGAAGATGATGAATGTGTACATCTGCCTGTGGAGGTGAAATAGAGCTTTCCGTGGCTACACCATGGGACTAGCGAACATGTTTACTTTCAAAAGTAAAGTGTATCTTTCTGTAAATACTGAATTGAGGTATTTTATATTGTTAGTGTTTATAAGAATTTTATGAAACTCATTCTTAATCAGGACAAACAAGATCGGTGTTGTTTTCCCATTGAATTGTTCGTAAATAGTGATGAGTCGTCAAGCGGGGCCATTTGGTTTTCCAGCTGGAAGAAGTTTTTCGTGTTGGTGTATTTTGCATTTCGTAGTGGTTAAATTAGTTTTTCTGAGAAATGTGACTGGTTTATTTTGCGATGCGTGAATCATTGACAAAATGGGTCGCATCGGAGTAGCACCTGAGGCTGTCAAGGCGTTTTGAGTTCTGGGTTTGTCGTGAAGTCTTGCGGGGATGGTTCCGACCTGTTGCGTATTTCGAAATTATTCTGTGATGTGGTCCATTTTGTCAATGATCGCGGCATCGCAAACAGATTTACGTATAAAATAGGACAGGTGTTTATATTACGTTTGTCACCCTGATTTAAATTTAAAAAAATTGAATGTTGGTATTTATTTAAATGAAGAGTACGATCTTGTAACCAAAATTGTATAATTTAGAAAAGACAATACGTTCTACATTAAAAAATCTGAAGTTTAAACTGAAAAATGTAAATATGTATATTCGTTTGAAATGTGAGCTTTAATAAAATTCATTGTACCCTTTCTATGTGCAAAAACAAAAAAAATTATCAGATACAAGAAACATTTCTTTCTCATTATCTCCTCAAGTATATACTAATGAACATATCTTTATATATAAATTGGAAAGCAAAACAATATAGAAATATGTAAACATAGAGAAAGTGTGAAAAAACGAAAACCAATCAATTGCGTGAGTCACATCCAGTTCAATGCCAATACCTGAAAATGCTTCTTTTGCTTGCATAGATCCGGATGCAATTTCTTTATCCATAAGGCTTCGCATGTGGCTAGCTGTCTTTTGTTATTGAAATTAGTATTTACATTGAATGCTAAGTCTTGAGAACATACGGACGATGTGTTGCGCAATTGCAGACATGTATTCACCATTTGATTTAAAACGGGTGTTTAAGTTACTATGTTCTCTCATTCGAGTAATAAACCGTCTGGTCGATCGGCTTACGTGAGTTGATCGACAACTTTCGCATGTATGTTGGTAAATTATATTTGATATCGATATTAACGACTGTTTCTCTTTGATTGCTGGCAAAAGGCAAGTGTGTTTGCACATAGGAAGGGTACAATGAAATATGTATATATTCGGATTGGTGTTTAGATCAAGATCGCAACCTTCATTTGAATAATTGTTAACACTAGCCGCACAACCTATGATCATTTAATATCCGTATTTGATCGCTCTATTTGTGTAATAGAATCAACTTATATTTTTTAAAGTAGAACAAATTTTGTCTTTTATATATTCTTAGTAATATACGTGCAAGGAGACAAACAAATCGCTATTTCAAAGTTTTATAGCTCACCTAATCTTTTTCACATCAATATTTTTGATTTAGTAGTAACGTTTATTTTGCATTTATTAGTATCGCTATTGATATTATTGAATTTTGAATTTACGAACTTGCCAAATTAAAAAAATAGCAAATTACAGCCCGGTATGTATGTATGTTTGTTAGTCGGACATTGATTAAAAACTGTAACTGGCGATTGAAGATCTCATTTAAAGGACTTCATTAGCAATACCTGAGTTACGTGGATGAGATTATTGAACATCTTTACAGAATTGAATACCCACAAATTTTAATCGACAGTTCTAAAACGAAAAAATTTAAAGTGAGTTTAGATTTTCCATCATTATTCTAGTGTAATTATCACCATTCAGTTAATAGAAAATCACTTATCATGTTTTTATTTAAGCAATAAAATTTAAGCTGCTTTCATCGATTTCAAATACTTTACTAAAAAGTTTAATATTTATTGACAAATTTGGCACATAAGCGTATACATAATCCAACATTTTTGATACCATCAATCTTGCGTATGCTTCATATGGTGGGTTGGCCATGTAAACTTAATAAATATACGTAACTGTTGTATGTAGGATTCAAATACTTCTCTTATCGAAAACCAGTCGATCCTTTGAACTTTGAATTAATTATTATTGATCAACTCGTCCGTGAGAATCGAACCATTAACAATTTTAGCTGCAGTCAGTGTTTTATCGATTATGCCGCCAGTAAGATAGGCGACTTTGACTATGAAAACGATATTGTCAAATTTTTCAACAACCAAGATTCTGCCCAGGCCACCTTGAATAAATTAACAGTCGTCGTTCCGTCTTATGGTCTGAAATTCACCCATCAATCCCTTTACCTCTGCGGCTTCAAAGTGAGGATTAGTAATTAGTTGATAAGTTTGCATATCTTTGTAGCTGTATCAATAAATAAGGTGATATAAATGACTAGATGATCATGGAAATCGCAAATGATAGAGTAACCTATTTAAAACTACACCATTCATTGAGAAACGCGAGTAGCACATTATTCATTAAAGGTTGTGCTTACAAGGCTTCTGTACGTGTAGTGTTGCTGCACAGTAGTGATATTTGGTCAATCAAAGTTGAAAAACTTAGAGGCTAACAGATATTCGACCACCGTTGTTTGAAAGGCATAGCCAATATAGGTTATCAGTAACGAATAAGCAATGCTGACATGCGTAGACATGCCTAGAATTCGACTGCCCAGTAAAGCAAACGCACCCTGGTTCGAGCTCCGGCCGTAGAAATTCGGAAAAGTACTAGATGAGTGCCTAATAATGAATAAACCAATCGACTTGATGAATTACGTTTAATACTTTACGCAATGCTTAGTTTAAACTACTAACATAGATATAATAAATGTATGCCAGTTTAAATTATTAAATATCTATTATTTTTTGGAAAATACAAGGCTTCGCTGTACAATTTGGAAACGACCAAGTAGCCAAGCAGATACCACTGATGAGTTTTGACTGTCTTTGTTCATCATTATATAATATATATATATATATATATATATATATATATATATATATATGTATATATATATATATATATAAGGAAAGACATACGAATAAATATGGACATATGCTTAAAGGGAAAGGATGACCCAATTACGTGACGTTACGCAGAAAGGAGTGGTCTAAATTGCGCAAAACAAAGACAGGCATAGCTAAGAGAAGTTGGTTACGACACATGTATATTTGGGATTGGATGAACAAATATATTAACGAATCCAGAATAATGGCTGTAGATACTGGTAGAAATAAAATTTATTAATAAATGTTATTCCATGGAATAAGTGTTGTGTTCTCATATTTTAAAAAAATGGTGAAACTTGTAACGATATATATATATATATATATATATATATATATATATATATATATATATATATATATATATATTTATACTTTGAGGCTCCCTTTTAACTTTATGCTGTTCCTTTGTATAACCTAAGGAACCTTTGAACTTGTTATGCGAGTTTTTATCCTTGAAATTATGAAGGATCTGGCGGGCCTCTTTTATATTTCTAGAATATTTTATCTCTTTTTTTCCTTGATTTCACACATTATTTTCAATTCAATTATTTGGTGAATATATGGCTGAGCATACAATCCTTATAAGTCGATACTGCCAAAGTATTCCTTCCGCAATTATTGATAGACACGATTTTATCTATTCTTTCAATGCATCTATTAGGCCGTTGGAAACATTGTCATGCAGATAGCGTTGATGTCTGCTTATCATCTACCATTGGCGCAGGAGAATGTTTTATAATCCACTCAAAAAATATGTAGGATGAAAAGAATTCCCTAGCATCGTCGTCAAATTTCGCAATCTGTTACTAGTTTTGAACTCTACAAATTTAAAAATCCTTATCTACCTGATTTTATTGTAGTTATGTTTATATTCTAGACTCCTCTTTCCGAATGGTTTATTAATTAACAGCAACTTCTCGGATATTTTGTCAAACGTTAATCTCGACTGCAGCTACTGTCTAGGTATAATCTGTGATGGCAATGCTGGAGGTCATTAATCTCAAGCGGTGGGATCATTTCTGAAATCAATCCAGATGCATTCGCACTCACTTAATAATAACATGCCTGTACACGAAGCACATTCACGGTGAGCAGTTTTCTTTGCTTTTATATCATCCAGTATAAATAAAATATTTTGATTCTTAACGAAATCAAAACGTAAGTAGGTTATAGTGTTTGCGCCGTTTCGCAGCCTATGTAGGTAATCATGTGACAACTTATGATATTGCATTTGTCACTAGCATTTTACATCTTTCGAATACCAGCGGGAGATCGACTCGGAAACACAGAAGCAGTTTCCGTGCTTTGAGTACTAGTAGATTTGTGTACATTGATGCCACATCTCAGTTTGCCAACGTTCGGTTATTATTTAATTAAAATTGGACGCTCCCAACCAAACAGTGTGAATTGATCAATGTGGGATTTAGAGTAGTTGGGCCTTTTATATGTGGGTGGGTTTGTACATCAACAATCATTCTCAAAATGTTACTTAGTTAGTGTACGTTTAATTGACCATCAAATAAGAGCGTCAACATATCTCAGTGTATGCGAATGCTTATATTTGCGTGATCCAGTTCATCATTGAAAGTGATATTGTTGTTCAATAATTTCACACTCCCTTGTAACTCATCAGGCGTTTCTTTAATTTTGTTTAGTATATACTTCCGTACTCTCCAGTTGTTTATACATATTCTTCACTGGCTGCTTCGAAAACAAAAAGTGCTTGTATTAACTCATTCTTGAGACTTTTAACTTCTAAATCTTAAATATATCTCTCATGTTTCTGAATTAAAATAATTGTGCCTATGTCTTGATCAAATTTGACCTTATCTTTATATGAATAGGATTGCGGTAGACAAACCACTAGGCTCGATTTATAACACGTCACCATAAGGTTAGTATGGTGATTGTACCTGATGAAGACAAAAAACGCGATCAGTTATAAAAGTCAGAACGTTGTTTTAAGGTTAGCTAATAGGAGATTTAGTAAATAAAAAGATCTTTCAACTAATTCTAAGATTATTTAAGACTATCAATTTTTAACCTGCTGTATCTATTATTATAAGTTGGTTATAGTATGTTACAATTATTAATAATCTTTACATTAAATATCACATGCTTGTAAATTATTACATTGATCTTCTTTCCAATAGGCAATTAAATGCATACCCTATTCTGACCATCACTTATTTTAAACTTGTCTCAATTAAGCTTATTATTTTACTACCTCTTGAGGATTAACACTGGCAAAGTATTGCAACTAGTACATTTGCATTACCTTTCAGCCTTCCGAATAAGTGAAGACACTCGAAAGTGCTTCATTTAATATAATACGTGTTAAGCAATTAGTCTGACGCATGTAATCACTGTTGTTTCAATTTGATTAACGTGCACGTGTATTTAATTATAATTGACTGAATACTTCACATCAGAAAACACGCAAAAATTGAATTAAACCAAAAGTTGTTATAGTGATATACCAGAAATTATATGAGATAAATTTTATTTCAGTTAGATAAACGTGCAGGTCAATTATTAATAATAAGCCATTTAATGAAATATTTACCTGTGAACATTTTTGTGGTGTCATTAGCTTTGCGTTGACAGAGTGGCCCGGAAAATGGTCCAAATATTCAAAATCAAAATATGGTTAGTGGACGTTAAAACCTTATTTAGCACGACCATGTTCAGAAAATATCGTATCAAATGAAAAATGTACTGATCCATCAAATAATGAAATAATATGGTCTCTAAAGTAGGAATTTAATTTATAAGTAAACTTATCATTGAAATTTATAATCGATAAACAATTGCCAAAACATGCATAATATTCTCGAAATTTTATGCTCGACATTAAATTAATTTTAATGTAGCGTTTGTATTTAATTCGTAGGAAGTTCAGCTTGAATCTGATTGGCTGTTTCTCTACGCCATAAATATTTAAAGCATTATGTTTTGCAAGTAAATCGGTATTCCTAGTTCGGTCGTTTTAGCATTCTCAAAACGTTTGTTCAAACAGTCGATTGCGTTATTTGGATGGTTTGAGCTACGTTAATATTGCATCCCTTCGTCGTAAACAGCCCAAAAACGCAGTCTCGTTAGGTTCCAGTATGGTCGTGTGACCACCAGAATCCTCACGGTAGTACACATTGCTGCCCTCAATACACGAGAACGTGGCAACAACCACATATATACAGACATATATGATTAAACGATCATTTGAGCCTTATAAAGTGAAGCAGCATACACTACCAGACTTTCTCAGCCGTTTCACCTTTGGCGATCACATCAAATAACAGAGCTTTGTGAAGACATATAGCTCAATAACTTTGTATTAATAAAATATTAGATAGTCCAGTCGAATATGGAATCCAACACGCTCACTGGTGTTTTTCTTCGAGTTTGTGCGTAACATGTGTGAGTGCATTTAAATCACCATTTGAACATAGTCTGGATGTCTCTGCATTTTTATAGTGACGAAATATTTTATGTTTCTTACATTTTATGACATCGTTGATTGGATAAATGTTACCGTCGTTCTCATCGTTTAATGTATTTTGCAGTTCAAAGCCATCGACGTCAAATAATTGAATGATTATTGTTGTTCAGTAATTAAGTATGTATTCTATGGGCAATAAGTCTTTAATCAATATAAGATTTTGATACAATTTTAAGGAACGTATGTTAAGTATATAATTTAAATTCGTTTCATTTTTGAATTTTCATACATGATATAATTACCTATGTTCATTAGCCAGTCTGCATCTGACAGTTACTTCGAAGGACAAATACAAATGTTTGAAAAAATTATATATTAATTTTGTTCCCCCTCACTATTTCCAGTTGCAGCTGAAAAGCTGAATGTATAAAATCTTAATCCTCATTAAACTTCAAAACCTCGTGTCATGTGACAAGCTTCCCTAACTTAAGCTGTCTGAACCAACTCTCAGCTTAATTAGGCGTATCTCATAATTTCGTCATCTTTTAAATTTTATCTGCCCATGTTAGCAATATTGTTTCAGTATTTAATCTGAAATATTTATTTAATTGACATTTTCCCATTGTAATCCGCCTAAGGCAAAATTATCAATACTTTATGCTTAGAAATTTGCTTAGCGCTTACGAGCAGATTTTACAAAGTATTATAGACCAGGTTCAATTCAGTACTATTTAAAAGGATCTTCAACTGAGTTATTATTACTATTTCTTCTCAAATTTTAAACGTTGGAATTAGTTGTATTTGCATGCAGCGGCTCAGAAACAATTTCAAACCAGATGGACATTTTTAACTTCATTAGCCTAATGCAACATGTGAACCTACCCTTCGCTAGAAATTTGCGTAGCAAGTTTGAAAACGTTTGACATCATATCGTAGTGCAAGCATTGATTAATTCTAAATTGATTCGTTAGCTGCATAGAATGTCACCTTCCTACGCATTTTAACGCATTATCACTGCACTCGAACTAGAATTCCAGAATTCACATGACGAGCGTCCACTCGCTCGCCTCAACTAGCAATATTTACTATCATTCATAATGAATAAGTATGCCCTGACAATTTATCAAAGCACTTTTTTTTCTTTATCTGAAACCAATCTTCAATAACTCAATAAAGTCACGTTGTTTACGCAGGACAATTTTACAAGTTTTTAAACTTTCAACCGTTGTCTTATTAGTCAATATAAATATGACAAACAATTTGCGTTTCTTTTTATCGTAATCCTCATATAACGTTGTTCCTTGCGCAGAAACGCCATGTGTCATGTTGTTTCCGTAGTAGTCCATTGCGGGACAATTGATAGCACTCAAAGGTCGGTAAAATCTTGATTCAATAAAATTTCCAGGTGCACTGCTAGTTATTTGTGAAAAATTCGGAAAATCTTGGTTCCACAGTATTTTAGAACTATCTATTTTTGAACGACTTTACATTGACGGGATTAATGAGAACCCATCAATTAATGCAAAAGACAAACTTTGCACCTGGAAATGTAAAAGGAATCAATATTTTACCTACCCATGAGCACTATCAATTGACCCGCAATAAACTACTGCAGGAACAACATGAAACAGTTTGTACGTAATGAAATTTTGAGACTATATGTGCAGATGTTCGACAACGTATCAAAGCAGGAAATTGGTGTGTTACACTTATTTTGCTAACTTGTCACTCAGTCCGGATAGTAAACGTTTTAAGTCATATTTCTAATACTTTCATTTATGGCAAATCGTAAACCATTTTCTTAACTCATGTAGAACACTGCCTGACGCATATTTTCTTCTCAATTTAATCCTTAGTAGAAGAAATTGATATCTAATTCCCGTAGGTTGTACACGCCATTTAATGAAATTTAAATTTTCATTATTAATTAATTAGGAAAATTAAAATGCGTCTGATTGGCTGTCAATTCTATGCCGAGCCTATTTTAAACGAAACATTTTCTGGAAACCCAACCTTCTTTCGTTGGTTGTAGGAGCGTTATCTAAGTGGTTAGATAAAGAAAGAGGTGCGAAAGCGCTGTGAGGAAAGGTTCATTGCTCCACTGAGAGGCACGCTTATTCTGCGTGGTTTTATGGACAGTACCCTGAGAGGAATAGCCGTAGGTAGGTTCCCTATATGGCCATAGAACAATCACCAACATCACAAATGTTTACATTACGGTCTACACAAACTGACATCGCGACAACAGTTCTATTAATGACGATATTTGCTTTCTGTGTCAGGTGCGATTGCTCTGGATTCGTCACAGTTCACTTAGCACTAAGTTTTAGAGATGAGTAAAATTGATTTTCAGACTTCAAATTATATAGAACGGTTTTATCCCTATAGTTCACCAAGATTCATGTTATTAATGCCAATGCAACTATCAAGGTTCTGCCGGTTGTCAGGCCGGAAATTTTCGTTGCTATGGATCACATGGAAGTGACGATATAGGGCAGCGTAGTTCTAGAAATACACTGTCACAGAATATTTTATTGATATAATCAAGAAAAAAAATAGTCTTTGTCATCAAAATACTCGCACTGAGTTTATCAAAATAATAATTTTCAAACGTACGTAATCAAAACCAGAGCAGGCCTGAAATCAGTTTAATGTTGCAGTAGCAGCCTAGAAACACATATAATAGCGCAAACAATTACCACCGGAAGTCCTGCATGCAACGGACGTGTTGATCAAAAATAAGGATATCATTGTCTAGTAAATGGATTACATTTACTCTTAGTTTAAGTCATCAATATAACATTTTGATACGGATTCTAAATCAAAAAGTTTCCTAGTTGCTTTGCAGTGAGGGAACTACAATTTATAGTTGTTATTAACATTAATTTGTACTGATATTTAGTTTTTTTGTACAATGGTGCGCCTTTATACTGCCATATACTTAATAATAATAATAAATAAATATTTAAGAACACAGCACTATATATATATATATATATATATATATATATATATATATATATACACACATTTTACTCTTCCTATGTGCAAAAACAAAAAGAAATTTTATCAGATACAAGAAACGCTTCTTTCTTACTATCAAAGAAGCGCTTCCTGTATCTCATAAAAATTTTTTTGTTTTTGCACAGCTCGCATTTCAAAAAAAAAATGTATGGTATATATAGACTAAAACGCGTAAGATTGAAAACGCAATTCATCAACTTGACAAGTTTGTTTTATATTGGGCACACACCGGTAGTTTCCAAATTCCCCGCGACCGGTTTACGAATCCGGGAGCATTTGGTTCAGTCTTGAAAATTATCCCGTTCGGCATATAAAAACTAGTCATTGCACTCGCGTGAAGTTATATAACAATTTACGTTTTATCGTTGAGATTTTCTTTCGATGGGTTATCCATGGTGTCGATTTCGACAAATGGCTCTATCTAGCTTTCACCGATCTGTTATTCTATTTCAGACGCCGTGCCTCCTAAGATAGGGATTCTGCCAACAACTAATCAGCGCTCAATAAGTGCGAAAACAGTTTTGCTGTCTAATTGAATTTTTAATTTTGTGCAATGCTTTATATAAAACGACGTGTGTATTATTAATACATGTAATTATCCCTTCATGCGGTTTGATCCTCAATAGTCAGTTTGCCGTCGTACTCTGATGATGATCATGGAAGGTCGAAACGCGTCAGTGCGTTGCGGCTTTCGGTTGTTTCATTCTGTTGTTCGTAGACTGGTTAAATACAATGGGTTTGGTGTTTACTTCAACCTCGCAAACTTGATTTAAATAATTGTTACCACCACCCGCTCAATCAATTATTGTTAAATTGTATTGCTTATATGTGTATATGTGGCGAAAGCTGCAAACAATTGATGTTCGTGACTGCATAGAAATTGTGCAGCCGACATTTCCAGTCAAGTTCAACGTATGCAAGACTGCTAGACGTGAGAGCCGTATATCTAAATTTGATTTCCATATATATTCAATGCGGTTTGATCCTCGATAGTCAGTTTGCCGTCGTACTCTGGTGATGATCATGGAAGGTCGAAACGCGTCAGTGCGTTGCGGCTGGCGGTAGTTTTGTTATGTTGTTCGAAGACTGGTTAAATACAATGGCTTTGGTGTTCACTTCAAGCTCGCAAACTTGATTTAAATAATATATAAAACTTTATATGTCTCTGCGAGATAAATCAACACTTACCAGTCCGCCTAATACTAGTTGACTAAAGTTTGAAAATAATTTAATAACGAAAATAGTTAAGGAATACCAAATACAAATCATGAACATATTCTCGGAATGCAGCTCATATCCTGTCTTGTATTGCGACAGGCTTACTTGTGAATCGTTATATTAAAAACAATGTTCGCTAATTTTTTTTATAAATAAGGGTTCGTTTCACAAAGGTAATATTGGATATAGTAATATATCGAAAAACAAGTTTGATCCAATTTCAATGTTACATAATAAACCATATTTTTGTTATGTCCGCTTGAATGCGATTTCATTCGTTGCTCTTCCCAATCAACTTAATATTGTCGAGGTACTGAGTGTAGTAGTTCCGTATGAATCAATCAATTTCAAGGAAATAGTTAATACTAATTATTCAATATTTAAATGCCTGCTATTTCTGTGCACGGATTGATTAATTTGCATTCTTTCAAAAACCTGCTAGAACAAACATTCAAAAAACACTTGCGTATATCACATTTCATGTAACACACGAATGCAATAATACATGTACAATTTCGGAGCACTCGCTTTGTTATCAAAATAGCCCACCTGCAACAAGTGTTAACTGATCAGTTGTTCTTGAGTTGTTTACTCCACTTCATCAATGCAAAAGACAGGCTGTGCACCTGTAAATGTAAAGGAATCAAGATTTTAACTATATATGAGTGCAATCAATGGCCCCGAAATAGACTACCGCGATAACAACATCAAACAATTTTTACTTAATGAAATGTTGAGATTTTATGTGCAGGTATTCGACATCGTATCATAGCATAAAATTGTGTGTTTCACTTGTATTACTGACTTG
The DNA here is from genome assembly GCA_029291075.1 of Eudiplozoon nipponicum. Taxonomy (NCBI): domain Eukaryota; kingdom Metazoa; phylum Platyhelminthes; class Monogenea; order Mazocraeidea; family Diplozoidae; genus Eudiplozoon; species Eudiplozoon nipponicum. The sequence goes on from JAQBSW010006944.1 coordinate 32,748, forward strand.
ACACTCAGATGGGAAATTAAGCGTTTTAAGTCATATTTCTAATATTTTCACTTAAGGCAAATCATAAACTAGTTTCTTAACTGATTTCGAACATTGTCTGAAAGTAATCATAATACCAAAAGAGGCCGTATACTTTCTTTTTAATTTAATTCTTAGTTGAAGAAAGAGATGTCTTATCCTCATAGGTTTTTACACGTCATTTAATGAAAGTAAAATTTGCATTGTAATTAAGTAACTGGGGAAATTTAAAATGCATCTGATTGGCTAACTAATCTATGCTAAGCCTAGTCTGAACGAAAGGTTTGCTAGTAATTCAGTTTTATTCGGTGGGTTGTTGGAGCGTTTTCAGAGTGTTTTGGCAAAGAAAGAGTTGCAATAGCGCTGTGAGGAAGGGTGCACTGCTCAACCGAGAGGCACGCTTACTCTGTGTGGTTTCATGGCCAGTACCTTAAAAGGCAGCCGTAGGAGGTTTCCCTAAATTTCAGTGTGATCACCACCAACATCACAAATGTTTACATGACTGTCTACACAAACGTCTACACGACAACGGCTCTTTAAATGACTAAACACGATTAACTGATGGCATGACAAACGTTTTTGCGAATAAATAACTGAAAATACACACTACGAGCCGAGTTACATATTTTTCAATTTATTATGCAACTTCGACGTGTAATCATCTTATGCTATGTATTTACTCTTTTTACGCATTTGAATTTAAGCTGAGAATTAAATAATTAATGCAAGCGTAAACTTATTATAGAGCAAGTAAATTAAACGCATTGTCTATATAAATTTTATGGTATTTGTTTCTCAATTTTAATGGCAAATTCATCATTTGTTCACATGTGATAATCTCTAGACGCATTAATCTATAATAATAATAGTAATAATAGTAATAATAATAATAATAATAATAATAATAATAATAATAATAATAATAATAATAATAATAATAATAATACTAATCAATCAATCAATCACTCATATAAGCGTTTATTCACTATCGGCAAGGTTATTACAAACAAAAGATCCGTTATTACATCATTTCATGAATAGATAAAATGCTTCTAATTTTATATTTAGTCGAGCAACTTACCAATGAGCGCCTTCGGCTGTGCCTTTACGATATAATTGATAGTTGGTTAACCAAGCGATCAAAATGTATACAGTTGGTATTCATATTACAAATATTTCAAAAAACCATGTAATGCATGCCAGTACAGTTCTTCAAAAATTGCTTAATAATAATAATTAATTTTTAATTATTTAATATGTTCTATATTAGTACGATCGTAATTTAATGCAAGATTCAAAATACGAAATTTTAACTTTTTATATCTGCATTATATATATATATATATATATATATATATATATATATATATATATGTATATACTTGTAGATAGCTTTCAACTAGTTTGCCACGTGTGTAATTAATCACAAAAGAAAATTTCCAGCCAATTAGATTATGCTTTAATTTTTGTAGTATAATTGGCTAATTTTCGCTTATTTTGTTACGGCTGAACTCAAATTGAAGCACTGAGAAAAATTTATTTTAGATAATCTCAATATTTCAGGCAATAAGCAGATAAATTATGGCTGAATCCGAATTGCGTACAATACTTGTAGCCGTGGATGGAAGTGATAATGCTCGAACTGCTCTACTGTGGTGCATGGAGGAGTTTTGTAGACCAACCGATAAGGTTATTTTGGGTTACTGTGCTGAGCCGCCTCATTTTAAGCAGTGGAAAATCTCTTCTAAGATTTGGGAACAAGCATATGCTGAACAGTGAGTTTTTGAATTACCTTTTACAAAAGCTCAGCCGCCATCACAAACATTTCTATTAGCTTTCTTTGAAAAAACAATTTTTATTAAGATTTTTAAATGTTTGTTCATAGAATTTTGATGATTTATGTCGAAAACATTGCTTGAAATTAGGCCAATCAAAATCATTGTGGTGATGTCACTGAGGGAGCAAGCTCTGAAAAATAATATTACACAGAAATTAACATTAAAATTTTAGACCACATGACTTGACCATTTGTGAAATTGTCTCGAGCCGGACACCAGGTCTTTCAGGTGTGGCTAACACGCATACGACTGTTTTTAATTTTTTCACCTAGGTATAAACTTCTGGTTCAATCAATATAATTTTATAAATTAAACAAATAAGACAATTATATGATTAGAATTAATTTTTATTTTCCAATGACTACGTACGGGGAAGTTTTCTTTTTTGGATGTAAATGCAACATTTTAATGAAGAAACTAGTGCAAATGATTGCAGTTAAATTTAGTATTATTATAGTATACTCAATGTTATGATATTTTCAGGCAACGCCTATGGTTATATTGATAATATAAATACCTTTTTGGAAACTAACGTAATCGTTAAGTAATTATGTATTAGGTATGGAAAACAAACTGCATATTTAGTCAGGATAAGTGGACATTTGGACAGTAAAATCTGCTGTTAATATTGTTATTTCAACAGCATCAGAGTCAACTTTATTTGAAACAATTCAAATTTGATGCCAGATTACTATATATATATATATATATATATATATATATATATATATATATATATATATATATATATATTATTAATACTAAATATCTGTAAAATCTAACAATATACTAAGTGAATCAGATGAATTGTTTGCAAATGAAAAATTAACATGTGAACCAATAAAACAGTAAGAGGATGGTGGCACACGTATAGATAGCATGAAATTGAAAATTCAAAAAGTTAGCAATCATAAACTATATTCGATAACAAAAAAGTATTTTTATTCAAATGACTTCCTTAGTAAACTTATTTTCCCGACAAATATCATTAATTAAAATGGTTTTTATGCACAACAACTAAAACGCATTTATATTAACGCATGTATCAATATTACAGGAGAATCTCAACAGGTTAAAATTAGAATTTTGTTATTTTGACACATTGAGAATCCATTTGTGCTTCCGGAATGGTTAATTTTCCGTTAATTATTCATTATTTAATATTATGGTAAAATATAGCAATGTGGATGATAAATTTTTATGTGTTTATTCCAACACTAATAAAAGTATTCTTGAAGGTTAATAAATATTTGAAATAAAAGATGTTTTGAGACACATTTTTTATAAATACCCAAATTAATTTTCCGGAATTAGGCAATTCAAGTTAGTAAACTAGGGTTAAGAACCACAGTTCAGCTTTCGTATGTGTGGTTTCCATTTTGTTTAGGTGCTGACTGCGAAAGTCGAAGCGTGACACTTCGCGTTATCATTAGTTTCTGTTTGTTGTGGATTGCTAATATAATGAATTGTTTATTAGGTGTTGTGCACATAATAACAAATTATTTGAAATATGATCAGAAGGATAAACCAAAATCGGTATGAACGGAAGGTATAATCTTATGTGCAAGTTTGTTTCGTTTAATTGCTTTTGGTTTTCTATGCATTAGGACAACTCAAATCATGTACGAGAATGATTTTTAAACCAAATATGCAAACACGTTTCTAATAATAATTCCCTCCACCAGTGGAAAAAAATCAGAAGTGCATCAAAAACACCTTTAAAATTAAAAGAGATAAATTTTACTCGAGCGGATGGTTGCATGTATTGTATAGTTATGGTTTATGAACTGCAAAAACCCAGGTAACATTTATTTACCGCCAGTTCTACAAACGGACGAGTAGCAACGTAAAAATATAGTGAACGCAAATTAACCAGAATTAGGAGATTCGGTTCAGCCATTAATAAACACACATTTATTTACAAGCATAATGCTAGGTTGGATATCGAATATATGGCTCACTGCGTTTTGATGACGACGAGTCAGCAAACTATCAGTCGTCCGTACGTGAAACTATCTGGATAATTACAATGTAGTATAATTTTTGCAATTAAAAGTTTAGCATTTACTTTTATGTTCGATATTCAATAATGAACTCCTATACAGATATTCAAAAAAATCACGATTATTACTAATTCCCATTATTGCAGTGACAATTTTAAAGCGTTGTTTTATTCACCTGTGAGTCATCTAGTCCGACGTTCGAAAGTCTATATTCATTTGATTTGAAAGAACAAACAAAAATAAAACGCGGTAAGTTGATTGGAAGTTATTTCTATGGTTATTTTTTAAATAGCATTTCTAACTTTTCGAATCTTAAATACTATTTGTGCGCGCTTATTATAATGAGAAATTTGTATTCCTTCCCACCTGAGGTTAAATTTTGAGCTTATTTTTATTTGATCCCAGTTCTTTGGCGATTATTAATAAATTTGCTTATCTCTATTTTACGTGTGGTTAATCTGATCGTATTTCGATTTATTTGATTAAGGTGCGTTTCGTGAGTTTTAAATTATACTTTGGCATAGTCTTTATTGTGTTGTTTGCTATTTATTCCGGCCGTGTTTGGTCCAGCCGATTGTTCAGATAATCAGTGCTGTTGATCCATTTTCTAATAAAGTCTACGCTCACCAGGAGTTTCCGGGCATTCGCTTCAATAAAAAAAAACACAAGATAGATATCAAAATTGGTTAATTAATTAAAACACCATTGGCGCACAGCCTTCATCTGCACGCCAATAGCCTGACAAAAATTGCTCTTGTAAAGTATACCTTGATCAACGGCTAAGCCATAAGTAATACAGAAACATCGGCTTCTGTATCCAAATACATAATGACAGGCTGTCTGTTGGAGACAATTTAACAATAATTGATTGCGTGGGTGGTGGTAAAAATTCTTTAAATCTAGTTTGCGAGCTTGAAATAAACATCAATCCTATTGCATTTAACCAGTCGTCGATCAAACCGCATTAAATATATATGAAAATCAAATTTAGATATACAGATCTCACATCTAGTAGTCTCGCATACATTGAACTTTACTGGAAATGTCAGCTGCACAAGTTCTATGCAGTCTCGAAAATTAATTGTTTGCAGCTTTCGCAACATATACATATATAGGCAATACAATTTAACAATAATTTATTGCTAGAAGTGAGAGCCACATACCTAACTTCGATTTCCATATATATTCAATGCGGTTTGATCTTCGATAGACAGTATGCCGTCGTACTCTGATGATGATCATGGAAGGTCGAAACGCGTCAGTGCGTCGCGGCTGGTGGTAGTTTTGTTATGTTGTTTGACGACTGGCTAAATACAATGGGATTGGTGTTTACTTCAAGCTCGCAAACTTGCTTTAAAGAATTGTCTGTTGGAGAGTTGTAAAAATTTAAATTTAATAAAAATCCCTTACATTTAGAGCCGTTGTCTGTATTTTTAGATACTGCCTGTGGCGGAGAACTAATATATGTGTAAGTATGTATTTGGTGTTGCGCACCTAATAACAAATTAGTTCAATTATGACCAGAAGGACAACTCATAAAAGAAAAATAAAATGTCGTTTTATGCACTTAATTTTCATCGCAGGCTATCCGGTTCGAAGCAGACATTAGAGTTCTATGAACATCTTTTTTATATCCATAGTTATATTCACCCGAAGTTTTCCTATTCTGGACAGCATCTTGGTATCAACGTTTGTAAAGAAGTGGATCCTTTGATCTAATTGTGGAGGATTATATCGACTTTACTGTCACATAGGCAATATATTGGTCACAGCCAATACGTTTACACAGCAAAACTGCTTTCAAGCCCTTGACATACACCGTCCGTCCCTGACATGCCGTGTAAGCCGCGAAGAAATCAGAGAAAGTAAGTCACTTTTACCGGCTGTTATAACAGAACTCATACATAGTGTTATTGACCACAATGCGATGGTCATTATTGCCATACTTTGTAGAGCATGGATTCCTTCCTTTAGGGCTCCCGGCATGCTAGATAGTGCGTCACATCTGGTTGGGCCTAGCAGTACAAGTATGATGGCCTAATTCGATTGCAAACCGAGCAAAAACGTGTAGTAAAACAAAAAAATATTCGGAAATTATTATAAACAATAATTTTTGTCAAATCTGCTACTATGACTGAGCTTATTGTTATTAACCTCAGAGCAAGTATTACATGCTATATTGGAAAACATACTTACAAAATATGCATAATATTTTCAATTAAAAATCAAGTGCAAATTGTAGATAATGTAGTAAAATTCATCCTGTAATTCGTGTTGTTTATAACGCTGTATACTTTGTAAAGTTGTGATGTGTTTTTGTTTGGAGAAAAAATCGGAAACCCCAACGTGAACGTGGTCTTATAGATAGAAGGATTGAAACTAGGCTTCAAACACGCAAATGATTATAAGAAGGTGATTTTTATTTTATATTCTATAGGCGAGTGAGAAATACGTTCCAATCGACATAGACGTAGTAAAGAAATACAATTTCAGGTACATGAAAAGATTTAGATTTGATAGAGCGTAAAGAAATTTTTTTACTAATATTAGGATAAATGCTCTTTCGCCATTCTTGGGCTTTCTTGTCTTTTTAACTTCGCATCATGTTTCCAAACGAGAAAATGCTATGAACGCGTCGAAAAATAAAGTTTTTAATTTTAATAATCAAGGATTGCGCTGGTGTTGTTAAATTTAATTGTAATAAAATTTTCGAAATTTAAATAATTACTAATCTTATGCCTTAATCAAAAAAAAGCATGGCAAGATTAATGGAAAATTTTTTTTAAAATTGATTCAAATAATGGCTATTAAAATGCTGTGCATTTAGTGATTTCTTAATGAAATAACTTTTATGAATATCGCGAAAGTTGTACATATCATATGATCGTGACAGAATAGAATGTTTAATGCTAACATTTCAGCCAGTTTCAAATCATGCAAGATTTTTAGGCTTAGAGCTGGTTTTGTGATTTGTGATACCTTGTGCATTACGGCTTCATTCTCCTTAGTTAGTTCGCCGTCATTCTTTGATAATGACAATGGAAAGTAAAACGCACTAGCAATTAATGATTTTCTTGCTAAATTATATATTTGATTAAAAAAATTACAGATATTTAGTCAAAATCGGAAAAATATTGACTGAATAAGTATTAATTATTATCATTCGTGCAACCATTTATCGCGCATTAGATGAGTCAATTCTTAATTTAATAAAGATGCAATAATAGATAGAATTTCATGGTATAATATATAGAATGTTGATATTCATACAGATTTTAGAATAACTTCTCGGTCAGCCCAGTCATGTATCTTCATTAAGATGCATGAAAATCTTGTTTACTAGTTTCTCATTCAAATATGTAAAATAATACTATTCAGCTTTTACGTTTTAGGAAAACTTACGGAATAAATCAAATATAAAATTGGATGAGAAGATGCGATATGATATTTGTATAGGAAATTTATCAATAATGGCTGGTTTCGCAAAGAAGCATGCATTTAAATTTGAAATAAATTGCTTATTTAAAACTTCTTGAACAAGCATAGTGATCTGGTGACCTGATACCTGTCTCTACCAACGAATCGTCTGTTATCATAAATTTTAACTTTTGAGATTCGTTGTTTATGTAATGTTAGTCTTGACATTGAGTGCCAGTCTTAAACAATCAAGCGAATGAATAGCGCAGAACACTAAAATAAATTATTTCTTCAACTATATGGTTTTTATTCTTATTTTCCAATTCAGACTAATACTGATGACGGTCCTGTAAGGACAATGCTGGTTTAGCTAATGAATCGCAATTGCTATCTTTTACGCTGTTTAGTTAATACCGACAAAAGATATTTTATAAAATCCTTTTATCATTATCATTTTTCAGGTAGCTTTATGGTTGTCTCGTACTTTCAAATAGAACATGACTGGTCTAAACTTAGTGTCGAGCGTGATACTCATTAATATTCACTATAAAAAAGACTGAAAAAAGCTTATGTTGGAACATAACTGAAAAGTGCATGCATTGCGTGGGTTTGGCAGTGTTGATGAGTTTCATGACTCTGAACCGGAGGCTTACGTGTTCAAACCCGAACTAAAGCAATTCTGGCCATCCTTTCTGGGTGCCAAATGAGGAAAAACCGGTCTATTAGATGAATTGAATTAGATTTCTTATGCAAACTTGGGTCTATATCGCCAAAATTAATTCTATATTTATCGAAAAATATTTCGATATTACAAAATCTTTGAGTAGGCCCAAGCTTACGACTTCAACAAACAAGTTTTATTAAAATCAGCTGATTCACACCCATACACTAATGTTCCTTTTATTAATGCTAAATATTAAAAAAACCAGACTGTGATTAGGAGCCTACTTCTAATTTTTTATTATAAATAAAGAGAAAAAAGTAATATGGGGGCACGTTTAAATTCTGGCTCGTACAGATCATAACACAAGTGATAATCTGGTCAATTTACGTTCTGTTAAACCGGATAAAAATTAAAAAATATATAAGTTTCAATGATTTGCTAAATAAAAGCTAAACATTGTGAGATAGGAAAACCGAAAGTTGCGGTGCTTAATTTAGGAGAAACCAAAACTTTTATATGTAAAATACCAAAGAAAATCTATAAACAGGCTGTGCCTGGAAAACATTGAAATGCGCACAATTTCCAAATCTTGCTAACAAAATATATTTGATAATTATGTCGAAAAATTCTATAAAATGTATTTTGAAATTTCACTAAGTTGTAGCATTAGAAAAGATTGGCATTGTCCCAAGTTAAATCTCTGAAATATAAGTCAATTGTCAATGGACAGATTCGCGTTTAAGCTAAAGCAATCAGACTACCTTTGTTTGAATTTCGAGAGAAATATATGTTGTTGAATGTTATCTGATCTGTCGATAATCTATTTCATAACACCGACATTAGCCGGTCCAATATGTGAATGTGGACATAGGTGCAATCTAAGCTTTCATTTTATTGCTTTCATAACTAATTCTATAGTTTAAACAAATAAAATGGAAAGCACTGTCGGAAATGATTCACAAGCCGCTTCCAAAATATCCAGTAGAAGGCTAAATGAAATACCCAAATACAATGAAATGTTATGGAAAACTTACATATTCTGCGAAAAAATTATCCAATGACATCAGTTTGTTAACAATTAATATCCTGGCAACTGCTATACTTTATTTGAGGTTGGAAAATAATAAGGCGCAAAACTTGCACCGGCAGACAAAATTTCATTTGCGAAGATTTAAGCCAACGATATCCAATACATGGTTCATCGGTGTCTACAAAACGGATAGTTTACTAGAATAGAGTATCTTTCGAACATATGCCATGGTGAAACTTCAAATGAAATTTTGTTTCTAAAGCAAGTTATTTTTCCGCAGTGCACATCTACTTTGAAAAAATATTAGAAAATTAAGTTCTATCAAATAAAACGAAAGTTTATTCTACAACTAATCATTCATAATAGGAATAAAGGAAAACGCAAAAAACCTTACCCCCAAGAATTCGCCTTCATTTTAGTATTAATTTCGGTAAATTAAAATTTCTAACTTGTATGATGCTACGAGTAAATTGTACAATGTTACTGAGCATAATGCAAAATAAAGTCCTATATTTGCATTTCCTCAGTAAAACCTATATCTTTCAACCAATTTAACGGCATTTCTTTCGAGTAATAGTCCAGTAAAATCGGTCATAATCTCATAGATTTCCCGACAATATATCTAACTTATATATAATTTTGATTCCGTCAACACTTCAATTTTGTACCCGATTGAACTGCTAGTTGGTTGTTTTGTATTCAGCTGTTTTCCACCAATTTTGGTAGCTTTTATCCCTTTCATTTTTCCATAAGGATATTAACTTCTGACCTGAAAATTTATGCTCTGTTTGAGCAACTATTGAATGCGCAGATGGTGATAATATTGTTTTCATAAATTTTGCGTAGATTCCGTTTTGTTTAGCCAGTAAAACAACAGCAGAATTAATATCAGTCGCATATACTGACGCGTCTTGTTCCTCAAGAAACATTAATTGAGGGCGATGGCAAACTAATTAGCCATGATCAAGCTGTAATGTTATGAGAAATCATAAACGATGTCTTCCCTAATAATAACTTTGCAAAAATTATACTTGAGTGGAATAACGTCTGTATAAATCCTATGCAGTCTTTTAATTTTGATTTTATTTATGTTAGTTGGTTTTCTGTCGTAATAAATTGTTGGCAATAGAAAGTTGAAACTCATTAGTACCCATGATGTATTGTAGTTTTTTTCATGTTGGGAAACTGAATAACTAAAATGGAATTGGCGTTTATCACGATTCCGTGAACTCAATTTAAATAATCGTAGACCATTAGTTGATGTGCCTTTTTTATTTACAATAAAAAACTTGATGAATCTAAACTCCATATAAACTTTTGAGATGATACGCTAATAAAAAAACAATTCATTGGCTGCATTAGGTGTGTTATTTCACAATTTCGTTAAATTAAGTGTGTTATTTCACAATTTAGTTAAGTTAGAATAACTCTGTGGTCATCCTTCTTCTAATTTTGGTCCTCATCATCATCATTATAAAAATCATCATATCAATCATTATTATCCTAATCCTCAATGTCATTAACTTCATCCTATCTATTACCATTATAATCAGCGTCATCATAGACAAAATCATCATCATCATCAGCATTATCATCATCGTCATCATCATCAATATATTCACTATGATAATCACTACGATCATTATCGTCATCGTCAATACCAATATTATAGGAAGCATTGTACTTATGCTTCATTGCTATATAACCAACAATATTTTATACACTAGAAAGGATACATAATCAAAGTGGAAATGGATGGTGTCCAAACTAAATGACAGACCCAACAACACACGGAATCGAGGCCACCCGTATCCATATTAAACAAAAAATCTGGGTCAAGAAATTTACGAAGCAGGACTAGTTAGATAATGCTGTATCTTTACGAGTTTCGCTGTGTGATTTCATGAATTGTGCTCACACTTATTTGGAATTGTGTTAGAAAACGTTTATACTATTAATATTCAAAATGATCACAAGCGTGTACTAGACCATGAATGTGTCCATTTTGGCATCTAAAATATATTCAACTGCAGAGAGCCCAAATAAGACTTAGTTTAATTCTTTTGGAATGCGAGCTTTAATAAAATTCATTGTACCCTTCCTGTGTGCGAAAAAAAAGAAATTTTATCAGATATAAGAAAATTTTCTTTCGCATGGTCTTCTCAAATATCTTCTCATGAACATATCTTTATATATAAATTGGAAAGCAAAACAAGATAGAAATATGTGAACAAAGAGAGTGTGAAAAATAGAAACCAATCAAATTGCGTGCGTCACATCCAGTTCAAGCTCAATGTTTGTACGTGCTTCTTCTGCTTACATAAATCCGGCTGCAATTTGTTTATCCATAAGGCTTCGTATGTGGCTAGTTCCCTTTTGTTTTCGCATTTAGTAATTACTTTGAATGCTACGTCTGGAGAACATACGTGCGATGTTTCGATGATGTGCTGCGCAATAGCAGACGTGTATTCACCATTTGATTTAAAACAGGCGTTCAAGTTGCAATGTTCTCTCATTCGAGTAATTAACCGTCTGGTCGATCGGCCTACGTAAGTTGATCGACAACTTGCGCATGTATATTGGTAAATAATATTTGATATCGACACTAACGGCTGTTTCTCTTTGATTGCTGGTAAAGGCAAGTGTGTTACCCTAAATAACACTCGTAGTTTGGCTGCATTAAATGTGCGTGTTAATGCTGCTTCAACTTTCTTTTGTGCCATTCGGGAAACTGCATCCCCCTTAAATGGGATGTTTAGGTAGACTGTTTTCTTTTCTGGCCTACAATACGTCTGTTTCTGCTTAATTACCCTTTTAATAATTGATTCAATCAATTGTCTGGGATAGCCATTAGACATTA
>JAQBSW010006945.1:0-44577 GCA_029291075.1 Eudiplozoon nipponicum
AGGGTATTACCTGGCAGTCGAATACGCCCTCCATAGGCCATGGATTTTGGAGCGAATCTTGAAGCGTGTAGGTCGTCTTGCATACGATTTTTGCTGTGTGGCGCTCACATTTTCAGTGAGCCCTTTTAAGCGCTTCTGAATATCCGCTAGAGTGTAGCGCTCATGGGATCCAGGGATTACGGGATTTTCATGGCAATCTAATGTGGCCACCATAGACCATGTATGTTTGAGTCAATCCCGAAGCTATTGATATTGTAAATCGTATGACCCGCTCGTCTATATTTAATTTGTCTGTCGGGAATCCCGTGACATCATGACACCAACATCGCAAAACCCCATTCATAGTCCGGTGTGTTCGCTCAGCTTTTGCGATAGGCCGTTTTGCGGACACCACTGTGCCATTTTAACTGAATGTCTATTTTGTGGCATGTGGCATTATTTTCTTGTTCTTCAGAGACTTTGATAAGTGGCTAAATTTGCACAGTGTAGATTCCGCTGAGCTCAACTACAGCAGAAATCACAATATCGTCTCTATGATATGTTGAAACATCGGATTTCTAAAGTTTTCCAGTGGCTCGGTTTAAACTTTTCTTCTCAATACCCAGAAATCACCAGCGCACTAGTGATTTATGATCGGCAGAGATCTCTATTTGTCCACGGATAACAACCTGGCTAAACTTCTGCGGTGCTCATTATATGGCCATTAATTCCTTTTTAATGATGGTATTATTTTGCTCCGCCTTAGTGTATATGCGGCATATATATCGCGCCGGACCTCTGTCCGCTTGTAGCACTCCTCCTATGTCAATATCTGATGTGTCTGTGTCAATTGACATATCGCCAACCGGCAAAATTAGAATGTTGTGTCTATTAAATAATGCTTTCTTATGATAAACGATTCCTCAGCCACATCCGTCCCACGAAACTGTATCATGGCACTTGTTAACTTAGACAAGGTTTGTATTTAACCAGTCGTCGAACAACTGGTTAAATACAATGGGATTGGTGTTTACTTCATGCTCGCAAACTTGATTTAAAGAATTGTTACCACCACACGCGCAATAAATTATTGTTTGTTTAATTAGACAAGCGTTGTTGTCTAACCGCCATTCCTGCAAGATATGTTCTATAGAAATTTGCCATACCAATAAACCAGAAAAAATGGGAACCGAATAGTCCTTGCTAGGATGTACATTCGAATGTAATGGCATACGTCCCTCTGCTTAGACTGAGTGACACTGGAACTGTACTTGCCGACCTATCTGAACTTTTTCAGGATTAAAATATGGTCGCTATCCTAAGGCTTTGGACAACATTTACTATAGCCGAATAGGTAATTGGTGTTTAGTTTGTCCCATAAAAATAACATCATCAGCGTAAGCTGTCGTGCAGGGTAAGTCGGACTCGAAAGAGTCCATCATTCTTCGAAATACTTTCGGTGCGTTCTTAAGACCAAATGGTAACCAAGTGAATTGCAAATTACCTTTAAGCACGCAGAGACGGCATGATAGACAGGTCAGGTTGATATGTTTAATTCCTTTTTTTAAATTTGAATTACTGGACAGGCTTCTTTCCACAATAGTGATATTTTAGAACATGGAGGAAGTTGTTCAGGGTTTTAAGGAATTCTGGTAACTTTTAGGACAAAAACTTTTCTCGTAAGTGGAATTATTTGTTAAACGACTCGAAGACACATATCATTTAAATGGTTTTTTATACATTTTTATCTGTCATTAGATCCAAAAACCCGGACCATTGCAGAAGGTCTGGGAGACGATAATAAATACAAAGAATGAAACTTACTTATCTAGATCGGTCCTGTTACCACATCCAGGTTTTGAAGAAAACTTTGCTCTCCAGAGATTTAAAATTTAATTCATTATAAATATTTTTTTGTGAAAAGAAGATTAGCAAATATTCTTCGGATGAAGTTTCATAAAGTATACCATACTCGCAAAAAGAAGACTGTCGCGCGTTCCCAAACAAAAGTTATATTATATTCAAAAGTTTATAATGTTATACGTTACAATCAGCTTTAAAGAAAAATAATAACCAATAATATGTGGATGAAATTTACATTTGTTTAAGATTTCGACAGTCTACATGGACGCATTTGGCAGCTCGTTCAGTTGAAAAATTGATAATGACGAAATTAATTTGTTATTTTATTGTATTCTTAATGTTATCCGTGAAATATTTAATACATTGCAGCCCAACTTCAATCGACAATCACACTCTAACTTCGTAGTTGGAAGGAACATTTTTCATTTGTTCTCGTGTTGAATGAAATATTTGATTCAATTCACAGCCGTTTTAGGAGAGCAGAGGACGGGTAATTGTGGCAATTTCCGCTTACAAACTGGAGGCGCAGACATACCTGTTGTTATCATCAGATGTATAAGCAAACAAAAGCAAACCACTCATTTTATGATAAATGACTGTACTGAGTATCATCAATTCTAAAATATTCTGTTTAATTTGTAGCATAAACAAATTGCCTAGTTTGCACTTTTTCCTAACAAGCAACTTCATTTTGTACACGTTGTTTGTATCGCTGTAGGCCCCGAAGAATGGCGATTTCTGGAGCATGCCTTTTAACAAAAACATGACGAATTGCTCGGAGAGCAACAATTTGGCAATATTGGTGCCGTTTCGGAATCGCTACAGCCAGTTTTTCCAGATGCTGCATAATTTACTGATAATTTTGCAGAACCAAACACGGTCGTATTGCTTTCGCGTGTTTCTCGTCGAACAGAATGGAAATGATCTTGAATTCAACAAGGGAATTGTAAATAATGCCGGCTTCCTTGAGATTGCAAAACGGTACGCATTTGACTGCATTATATTTCACGATTCTGATTTAATGCCAATCAACGCGGACACGCCTTACGAATGCCACGCAAAATATGATGTAATGCATATTTCGTCCAATGTAAGCCAATTCGACTGGAAGTTACCTTACAGTTTGTTACTTGGTGGTGTGGTAGCCTTTAAAGTACCTGCTTTTATTAAAGTAAACGGATACTCAAATTTTTATTGGGGCTGGGGTGCCGAGGATGATGACATCTGTTATCGAATTGATCACTATCAGAACCACCTACAGAGAGGTCGTGTTTCAATGAGCATTGGTAAATTCTTAAGCATTCCGCACGCCAAACGCTATCGCAGCAGAGATTTTTTCATGCGTTACAGAACTTATGTGAAGACAATTTCAAAACGCACACAACTGGACGGCATCAAACAAGTAAATTATCGTCTTGTCTCATGGACTGACTACGCACTGTATTCCCACTTAAAAATAGACGTAGGAAGGCCCCAATTCTGACACGTGTATGACAACATGAATCACTTAGTTTAAAAACCTGGTTGTATGGAACATTTTTTTGCGCTCCGAGAAACTATCTTTGTTAATTCCTCACAAATAGATGTAAAACTCGAAGCATTCCTCATACCAGAAAATGTTGGCAATATTTTGTGTAAATTTTTTTGGCAATCTCTTTCTGTAATAACGAAAAATTCACGTTTACAAAATCATTCAAGTTTTTATGTTTATATATATATATATATACATATATATATATACATATATATATATATATAAATTGCAATAATGTGTAAAATATACGTGTGCCTTATAATTCTAATGAAAAGAGTTCAAATAAATATGTCGTGTTAATTTATGATGCGCTACAAGATTTTAAGCAAAAAAATAAATGACATGTGTAATATTTTGGCCAAGATACTAAAGTATAAAAATAAAAATTCATTAATTATAGCTGCTTCATCTGAATGGGTAAGCTGTCGCACCTACTGCTGTTTCAATAACGGCGTGCCAAAGAGTGTAAGATGATTCCTGTTTCTCATAATTGCGTCTTTTCTGTCCACAATAATCTGCTGCATTTTATCAGATTTAATTAGGCGCAGTATATAGTAATAGCGAAAGGTTGTTACTAGATCATTTTGTACTACAACAAGCGCATAACTCAATAGACTCGAGCGACATATAATACTCAAAAATTATAAAATGCAGATTTTAAAGCATATAATTAAAATTTGCAGTTCGAAAAACTCTATCATGTATTAAATATCAGCAGCTAATTTTCTTCTGAAATGCCAGCTATTACAAAACTCATTGTACCCCTTCTATGTGCAAAAATAAAAAAAAATAATTTTATCAGATACAAGAAACGCTTCTTTCGCATTACTCCTCAAGTATCTACCAGTGAACATATCTCTAAATAGAAATTAGCATAGAATATCTTTATTTGGATTCAAACTACACATGTTCCATTAAATAGATTGTAGGAGGTATTTTTGCGAGGTTGCGGTATATTTTCTGATGCTATGATATTCCTACATATGCCTTGGTAGCTGACGTCAGAAGAAATCGGTTTTCTGTTTCATGCTTATAATCAGTCTCCATTTCTAGCTGGTGTCCGTCCCATTCTTACCCAGTGTCGTGATGGGAGAAGGCTAAATTGAAGTACCATACGTGTATTATGAAAAACGGTACAATGTAACTTAAAATTCAATGTCAGTCAAAATTGATCGTGCTCTAGATGGAAACAACAGGCGTTTCAAGTTGCAATGTTCTCTCATTCGAGTAATTAACCGTCTGGTCGATCGGCCTACGTAAGTTGATCGACAACTTGCGCATGTATATTGGTAAATAATATTTGATATCGACATTAACGGCTGTTTCTCTTTGATTGCTGGTAAAGGCAAGTGTGTTACCCTAAATAACACTCGTAGTTTGGCTGCATTAAATGTGCGTGTCAATGCTGCTTCAACTTTCTTTTGTGCCATTCGGGAAACTGCATCCCCCTTAAATGGGATGTTTAGGTAGACGGTTTTCTTTTCTGGCCCATAGTACGTCTGTTTCTGGTTAACTCCCCTTTTAGTAATTGATTCAATTAATTATCTGGGATAGCCATTAGACATTAAATCGTTAATTGCTTTATTATATTCATTTTCTTTAGAATCTTGACTAACCAACCTGTCAATTCTTGAAAAGCAACCACGAACTGTTGATAATTTATATTGAAATGGCACAAAACTGCTGTAATGCAAATACTGTGCAGACCATGTTGGTTTATTGTAAATTGTTCTGTTTAATTTACCATTAGTTTCTTTCTTTAATAGTACATCTAGGAAAGGCAGACAGTCATCTTTCTCGTGCTCTGACGTAAAACCGATATTCTTATGTGCTTTGTTGAAACTTTGAAGCAATGTTCGTGATTGCGACCTGTTTTTAAGTACTCGAATGAGAGAACATTGCAACTTGAACGCCTGTTTTAAATCAAATGGTGAATACACGTCTGCTATTGCGCAACACATCATCGAAACAACGCACGTATGTTCTCCAGACGTAGCATTCAAAGTAATTACTAAATGCAGAAACAAAAGGGAGCTAGCCACATACGAAGCCTTATGGATAAACAAATTGCAGCCGGATTTATGTAAGCAGAAGAAGCACGTACAAGCATTGAGTTTGAACTGGATGTGACGCACGCAATTTGATTGGTTTCTATTTTTCACACTCGCTTTGTTCACGTATTTCTATCTTGTTTTGCTTTCCAATTTATATATAAAGATATGTTCATGAGTAGATATTTGAAGACCATGCGAAAGAAAATTTTCTTATATCTGATAAAATTTCTTTTTTATTTTTAGAATTTTAATGAATTTTATTAAACTCGCATTTCAAAAAGAATATATATATATATATATATATATATATATATATATATATATATATATATAAATTTATATATATATATACAATTATTTGTAATTAGCAGACCAATACTTACCTTAGTATAATTTCAGCTATCTCAAATTCCCGGTATACATAATCTCATCTCGTGTGCAGAATGTTGTAGGAGAGAGAGAAAGAGAGAAAGAATCGAACATTTTTGTTATAAATGTACAGTTACTATGTCACGGTAATCAAAGTTAAAAATTCAAAACTGATAATACAAAAACTTGAATGTCAAATACTGTGTTTTATTTTAAGCCGGGAACTCTAATGTATACAATGGTGTATGAGGTATTGCGCACCAAATAACAAATTAGTTCAAATATGCAGCAAGTTACCTAGATGGAAAGAGAGTGAATGTCAGGGCGACGCTTAGGTCAAAAATAAAGAGAGTAATCTGCTATTGTGAGTATTTTGCTGTGTATATATGTGATAATTCGCCTGAAGATGAAACGGGGATTTCCGTCAGGAAAAGTTGCCAGTAAACAAAGATGTGATAGAACCGCAGTTCCATTGGGACGAATAGAAACTCAGCCCGATCGAAGACAACACGAAATGGAAATTGTGATTAATCGGATCTTTGTGAAAGTGTCTGTGCAAAGCTTCTACCCGTGAACGAAAAACGTGGCATTGCAAAATATGAAGCTGGAACTCGGTAATCAAATTTAAAAAAATACTAGAGCAACAAATATGATACCATCACACATATGTTCTTCAGACGTAGCATTCAATGCTAAAATACATAAATATTAATTCATTAATTATGGCTGCTTCATCTGAAGGGTTAAACTATCGCATATTCTGCTGTTTCCTTAATGGAGAGCAGAAGATTGTGAGATGATTCCCGTTTCCCATAATTGCGCCTTTTCTGTCCACAATAATCTGCTGCATTTTAGCGGATTTAATTAGGCGCAGTATATAGTAATAGCGAAAGCTTGTTACTAGATCATTTTGTACTACAACAAACGCACATCGTAATAGAGTCGAGCGACATACTATGCTCAAAAATGAAAAAAATGCTGATTTTACAGCATATAATTAAAATTTTCAGTTCAAACAAATTCTATCATTGTATTTAATGTCAGCAGTTAATTTTAAATTTCAAATTTGGCAAAACATTGTGTAATAAGGTATAACAATTATGTATTAATGAAATATACGCTATAATAATGCATAAAATGTTATGCTTTCTTTAACAAAGAACACCTTAGTTTGCGATACTTTTGTTTAAGTGACACAATTTGACTTGCAAACAATAAAAAATGAAATAACTATTGTTTGCTTCAATGCACAAATTAATTGCCATTCACATTACTATTACAGAAACTTTTTGGCGAATCTATTCCAATTGATTAATGCGTCGACAATTAAGTTCTACGCCCAAGGTTAGAGAGTCGTGTGAAATTGGTACTCCGAAACACGTTTAATGATTCACATTATAAAAAAGATTCTGCAGGCCTAAAGACTAATTGATACAGAATTTGTTAATATGTAATTTTATTCTCCTGTTAACCGTCGTTTTTAGAGATAAATTGTCGTATGGTGACTACTTATCTCTGAGCAGACATTTTCAAGAGGTAATGATGAGCCATGCCAATGTAGACATTTCAAAATATACTGAGAGTTGGGTCTCCATTTCAGACTAAGCATTTAAATGGATAAATAATGAAGGTATTGTGAAACCTTTGGACCGAAATATTACCGCATATTGTCACCCACCTCAGGGTAGCAAAATATTTTGAAGGGAATAACATTAGAAGAGGTTGTACACTATGTTTTGGCATTTTTACTAGCAGAATCAAATTTTCACTGGCCAATTGAAGTGCATCTAATCTGAAGAAACAGGCTAGTGTACATTAGAGTACTCGTGGAATAATTCGAGGGATGACGTGAGCATAGTGAATAAATTCAATGCACGGAGATTTATAAGAAACAGGGAATGTGCTTGTTTTCATGCACACAGCATCGCTCAGGAATACAACCAACCTAGTGGTTCTTCTGTGACGTCAGTGATAATCTAAAGACATGCCTTGGCACCGATTTAAATTAATAATTGCCAAATGTGTAGCTTTATTCGATTTATCAAATGTGAAAGATTTTTCAAATGTGTTTAATATACACAAACGTTATAGAAGAAACAGGCTACAGACTTCATTCGTGAGAAAATGTGTAGTTCGCTATTCGTATTAGAACTGTAGAATATGCCGTTTTACTGCACAGCTACTGACGCAAGTTCCACGCTGGTTCAATAAAGTAAATCAAACTTTTCGTACTCTGATGATGATGGTGATGATGATGGAAGGTGAAAACACGTCGGTGCGTGCGACTGGCCGTAGTTTTTCTATGCTGTTCGACGACTGGGTAAATACAATGGGATTGGTGTTTACATCAAGCTCGCAAATTTGATTGAATGAATTGTTTATTCTGGTGGAACATCTTTCTGTACACCGGTGAAAATATACGTAGCAGACTGAATTCCGGTATTCTATAACATTTCACGTCAACCGCGTGATTGTTTTCGAAAGCCTATCACAGGTGACGAAACGGGTGTAAAGTGAAGATTTGCACGATTAGAACATTGCTTGGTATTGGTGCGCGACTTCGCCTCCGAAACGCGTACATAGTTACCGGCCAGTTTTGCCCTGGGCAACGTAATACTTTCTCGATGCAGTAAACGCAAAGTTAGTAACCATTTTGTTCGTGCCT
Source organism: Eudiplozoon nipponicum (assembly GCA_029291075.1). NCBI lineage: Eukaryota > Metazoa > Platyhelminthes > Monogenea > Mazocraeidea > Diplozoidae > Eudiplozoon > Eudiplozoon nipponicum. The sequence goes on from JAQBSW010006945.1 coordinate 8,465, forward strand.
GTCATAATGTCAATTTGTGCTTGTGATGGAAACCAAAGACTGTTTATTCACTAATTGCTATAAGCAAACATTTGTCTTTCTTTTGGCGTTTATTAGATGGCCAGAGTAGGAAGCCCGCCAAGTCCGCAGTCTCTCTGCGTGTAACTAAATTTGTGAGAATATTTTCGCTTATATGAAATGCATTGCGTTTAATAAACGAGAGAAATCGATCGAGTATTACTGACGCGATCGCGCGCTTTGCAGATTATATAATTTATGTGACTGATTTTGCATTTATAAGCGTATTTAAACAGTTGTTAAAACACTAGTTTTGCATCAAATTTTATTTAATATACTGAACGCAACTGTTTATCCTTATTTATATTCCATGGATGAGATTTCGAATGACCTTCCCGACCATTTTCGTGACGGTACGTGTTCCTCGCTTCCGAAGCATTTCTTTCTTATTTCTGCTGCATTGTATTGTTCTTATTTTTTCTTTAACTATTAAACTATCAACCATTTGTTCGGTGAACGGATTATTGTTGCTCGCTTTGTATTTCATTCTGCTCTTTGAGCAATATAATTCGTTTGGGTTAGTATAATTTGAACTAAATAATTATCCAATTATTTTATTAAAAATTATTCCGGCTTTTTAATTTAAGTATACTCTCAAATTGAGCTCCACATTTGTGAAGTGTCGTTAAATATTGATTTTTAAGCGAAAGCATTATTTCACATCTTAAGCATAAATTCGACATGCTCGAATGAGTGTAGAAGAATTTTTTTGTTGTCCTAAAATATATATTTATCTACAATGCGAGTGCTTTTTCTGTTATTACGGTTTTTACTTAAAATTGAATGTGGGTTTGTGCAATAATATATGTGAATCTTATTATTTAAGTTTTGTTTAAGACTTCTGTAAAACACTCAATGTGGTTGGTCTTCCATCAATATATTTGAAATTATGAGATGTGCACAGGTGGTAGATCATGTAAGCTCCAATTGTTGATTGTTAAAGTCAATGCCTATTAAGTTTAGCAACACCTCACGTGTGATTTAAAATTTGAATCGTATTTCATTTAGATACTGTTTGTGGCGAAGAACTAATATAAATGCAATTGTGTAGTATGTTTTGCGCACATAATAAAAAATTAGTTTAAATATGACCAGAAGGATAAACCAGAGACAGTATGAACGGAAAGTATAATCTCGTGCACATTCCTTCTCGTGCTTACTGGCGACTCATCAGTAGGAGCCGGTATTACGCCCTTTACCCACTATATATTGGGATGAGGTATGTGGGAAAATAGGACGGTAAAATCTCCTATACGAATGTATAAACCTGCAGAAATGAAGCTAACTTCATATAAAATCACTGACAATGAAACTTCAAGAATTATTCACCACATATAATACATATGCCGAGTGTGTTTTGGGGTACCAACACTGAATATTTTTTCAGTACCCGATACCAACATTATGGTAACGAAAATATACACGGTATTAACGCTATGGTTGCCGAGTTGGTACATGGTACCAAAACGATAGATTTCAATATATGCTAAAGCTCACCGAAATTGAGAAATACAACTATTTTTTGAACACATGTTACCTCAGTAAATCCATTCACTCTGGATGTGATCGAAATCAGTTATTACATTTCGCGTTAATAATGATATCATTCAATTGCATGTATAGCGGCCTATTTCCAACATTTCTCACCCAGAAATATAATAGGTAAAGGTAGTAATACCGGCTCCTATTGATGAGTCACCAGTAAGCACGAAACGAATTTGCACAAGATTATAATTTCCGTTCATACTATCTCTGGTTTCTCCTTCTGGTTATATTTGAATTAATATATTACTAGGTACGCAATACCTAATACGAAATTGCATATATATTAGTTCTCCGTCACAAGCAGTATCAAACTTTTATATATTTAATTGAATGATATCATGATTAGCGTGAAATTCGATAAATGATATCGATCCAGGACAGAGTGCTTGGATTTGCTGGAGTTACAGGTGTTCATAAATAGTTGTAATACTCAACTTTGGTGAAATATTAGCAAATATTGAAAACTATCGTTTTGGTGCCATATACCGACTCGGCAACCATAGTATTAGTACCATCTACATTTTGGTACCATAATGTTGGTATCGTGTACTGACACAATAGCCATAGTGTTAGTATCCTTTAAAGACTCGGTATATATATTATATTATATATAAATATATATATATATATATATATATATATATATATATATATATATATATATACATTATATAGTAGGTTAGCTTTGATGTCGCATTGTCGTGACTTTATATGATGTTAGCTTCACTAGTGTAGGTTTACACATTCGTATAAGAGATTGTAGCGTACTATTTTCCCACATTTCTAACCACAATAAATAGCGATTAAAGGGCAGAATACCCGCTCCTACTGATGAGTCTCCAGTAAGCACTAAATGAATGTGCACGACATAACACTTTCCGTTCATGCTGTCTTCGGTTTATCCTTCTGGCCGTAAATGAACTAATTTGTTATTAGGTGCGCAACACCTAATACACAACAGCTTCTCTCATGTTCTCAAAAGCTATCTTATGGATTCCACGCTCAGGTTGCTTATTCCAAGATCGGCGTAATCTAAATAATATACAATTAATGTAGTATTTCATTCGATAATACGTTTCTCTCTATCATCTCTAATCGAATTTTCTTGCAGCTAACCATTCTTTTACTATGCTTCTAAACAGAAATTTTGAACTGAATAATCATAATTTTGAACTTGAATTAATTTTAAAAGAAGAAAATCGATATATCGTTAAAAAACATCACAAAAGCACATACAGCCACTGTCCATCATACGATACATTTCCAATGCTTGTTTTTTTAAATAAATAATTATGAAATCTTTTTTTTCGTGAATTCTCATTTGAGTAGTAAATATCCAGCGTTACGTTATTTTTAGCGTGACTAAATCGTATTGGATTAAATGGAGAGATAATACTTAGTCCGCCATAAAAGTTAGAATACTTGCCCTCTAATGACTTTATTTTGCTAATTTGCAGTTAGGGTATTTTATAATATAGGACGCAAACAAAATCCATGCGATAATCCAGATTTAAATTATAAAAACGTGGATTATATTTTGTTTCCTAAAATAACGATAATTCTTTTGCGTAAAAAAGCTATAAGGAAATTCTTAGTAACTTTCCTAAGTGCAAAATTTTTTAAAATGCAGGAACCTTATTTTCCGAAATTTCCTCTCAACCATATAAAAATGAATATATATATATATATATATATATATATATGTATATTCATTCATAATCTACATATTCTCATGTATGTGCCGTAGTACTATATATTGGTCGTGCGAAGGAGCAATAGATCAACATAATCCAGCAGCGTCTACCCGAGAAATTGAGTAAAAATGTTTTGACACCATCAGGAAAATCAGCTATTTCCGATCACATATTGGAAACTTAGCACCCAGTCAATTTGAACAATTTCTCAATTCTACATAATGCGAAATCAGAAAAATTAATATACATTTATGAAGCCCTTCATATAAAACAATAAATACCTGGCCAAAATATTCAAAAGTTCAATCAACATGATATTCTAATCGATTGGCCACGAATCAAAAAATCCAACAACAATTCCTTAGCATCCAGGCAACACCAAACACCCACTCGAACAGATTCAACAACCATTCCATCGGATTGGAAAAACAGCTGTACATATGGAGACAGAAATTTCGAAGCAATATATACATTCAAAACTGCAATCGGCATCTTCTCCGATACCAAGTGGAGAAAAATGATTAGGGAACAAGGGAAACGAAAGAGAACAGTCGGGAAAGTAACATTCGTACACTTAACAGCCAACAATGCGAACAGTTGGTTAACGCTCAGGCCGTCAATACAAGAATGACCAGATCTCAGACATCACTTTGCAATTCAGCGAAAAAGACCTTCACATGCAAACAGGCACACACACACACAAAGACACATACGAATAAACAATTACTAATCAGCCCAAAAAATAAATAGACGTAAAACCGAGTAAGATTTTCTGTCACCCGCATAATTAAATGAAAACCAATGATGTATACATAGTGAAGTTTAGTAGTCTCGAAATAAATGGCCATTATCCACTTCCACCTGGCAATACATGCATTACCACAGCAGTGTGTCAAATCCCAGAAGAGAAAGTTAGTTAACATCCTGCGAACAGAATCATGTAGATATGCTCTGAACACAAGTAAAGGAATAACTGGGCTACCTGAGGAAATTGGTTAAAACAAGTTTGCGAGCTTGAAGTAAACACCAATCCCATTGTATTTAACCAGTCGTCGAACAACATAACAAAACTACCGCCAGGCGCAAGGCACTGACGCTGGCGGTAGTTTTGTTATGTTAATCGACGACTGGTTAAATACGGGAGTGTTTTCAAGCTCGCAAGCTATTTAAAGAATTGTTACCACCACACGCGCAATCAATTATTATTAAATTTTGTTACCTGAGGAAAAGTTTGCTAACGATATATATACATATATATATATATATATATATATATATATATATATATATATATATATATATTTGTGCGTGTGTGTGTGTGTGTGTATGTATGTAAATGCTGAACAAATTAGAAAATTTAAACTCAGAGAGAGTGCTACATTAGAGAAAGACCAAACAATTACGCGTATAACCTCCAGTTTAAACGCAATTCTTGAAAATGCATTTTCTGCTTGCATACTCCACAGAGCTTCATATGAATCGAACACATGTCTGGTATTGAGTTTATTATTACTAATGCTACGACTAGAGTGTACATCTTCCGTGGGTTGGGTGTTACGATGCGCAATTGCATACGTGTTTAAGTGACCATTTTCATTCATTGGAATAATTAATCGATTCGTCGTTTGGCCTACATAATTTAATCGACAACACGCGCAGGTATATTTTTAAATATTATATGTTTTCTAAATTAACGGCTGTTTTTCAGTAAATGTTGCAAAGAACGAACATGTTAACTTAAATAAAACTTTGTCCATCTGTGTTAATGCTGTTTCCACATTCTTCAGTGCCATACGAAAACGGATGAATGCACATCTGCAATTGTGAAACATATATGATAATTACTAAACGTAGTCTGCATCCAGATATATCCAGGCAGATAAACACATACTCTCTCTATAAATTTAGCTTTTCTGTTTTACTCTGCTTTTATTATATATATATATATATATATATATATATATATATATATATATATATATATATTCTAGCAGAACCCTTATTTTCTGCGGTTCATAGGTTCCAAAACCCGCCGTGATAGCTTAAAATCCGCGAATTAGAAACACCATATTAACGGTGCTTATTTAACATGTAATGGAAATTTTAAAACCATCCCTTTACGTCCAATTAAAAAACCCCCCTTTTACAGAACACGAATGTACAATACCCTAATCTAAAACAGGAACAAATATATAAATGTTAGAATATTTAAGTTAAAAACTATTTTGCATTTAATTTTAGAATGGTAAAGTAAAAAATGAAAAATTCTGAGTAAATAACTGTAAAACTCTGGTCACAGACCGTCTTATAACGCACTTAGTCATCGAGCTGCTATGCTTTGGGTTTTGCCAACTGCCGAATAGTAAATACGCGGGTACAGAACCTTTGTATTTACGGTTATTTTTTCATGTTATTTACAAAATCAAATACACGTTATGTACAATTAAACAATAATGGTGTGCGCGAGCTTGAAGTAAACACCAATCCCATTTTATTTCACCAGTCGTCGAACAACATAACAAAATTACCGCCAGTCACAACGCGAAATAATTGTTAAAACAATTGAATGATTAATAAGAAAAGTTGTCTGCTTTGATACACGTAAAACGGGGGAAACCTCGACATTATTGTAGAACATTGGTAATAACTGATTCGAAATTAAATAGAAAAATAGGAACCATATGATTAACATATTACTTTAAATGTTCAGTGGAACAAATGACACTTTGTACATTAACTATTTGGATGTTTTTTTGTTTTATAGAATCATATGGACGGTATAACAATTATTACCATCATAATGCGTCAAATTAGGGAATTTATATTTTATATTGAGAGGTAGCCAATTTGTGAATAACTGTTTCTGAGTTTCGACGTATTTGTAAATGTTCAGAGAGTAGATCGAGATTTCCAAAAGAAAAAATCGTCATTAAATTCTGCAGGACTCATCCGCCTGGTACGACATTTGTTGAAATATAATCATTGAAGCTACGATGCCTTTGTTTAACATAAATGTGATGTTAGAATTTGAAAAACGGCAGAAGGAGTAATCTGCAATACAAATGTTTACTCGCCTATGTCAATTTTAGTAACGATGATAAAATTGAAATATTATTTTGATATCAACGGACTCGTAATATAGCAGAAAATTTAAAGTCAAATTATTGAGACAAAATAGACGAATCGTATTAGGATGTGCACCTGCACTAGACAGTAATTTTTTGGCAGATAGTGAAACGGAAACCCATTGAAACTTCAGGAGAGTGGTAAATTCCCCTCAAATACTGTATTATTATGTATTTATATAAGATAAATGAATACAGAACTGTAAATTAGTTTATATGTTTTAATAGATTTGATCGAGTCCATCACTGTATTTTCATATATTATTATTTAATCGAATACGTTATCATAAGAGACATATGCACAACTAACTGGAGTAAAGTCAAAAGGCATTATACGGTTGGCTAGTTATACCTGTTACTGAAATTGCTTTAACTAAATTTCGAACTTGCTATTTTTTGTATTTTTTCGTTATGATAAGTCGAAGAGTGTTGAATGTTCACGGCAATAAATACCAAACTCTATTAAGAAAATATGTTGACTAGCGTTCAAACAATAATGGTTTAATCTATGATAAGGTAATTTGTCTGCCAACTTCAAACTCGTCCAGTCATAGCGTAAATCCTTAACACCTGCTAAGCGTCTATGACGAAAAAGAGAATACATGTTGCATCTGATACAGTAATAATTGCTTAGCTAATTTCAGAAAGCTAAATTTATCTTGCTAATCATTACCCTAACCCGTGAATTTTATCGTTGACTCCCTCTCCTTTGCTGTTTGAATGATGTAGCACAAATTTATCTTAGTAAACCGCGCCAATTTAAATTTGATTATTTAACATACACGCTTCTATTAACACAAATATATGCTTACAATGAAATGAGGTAAAATAAGCTTACATATAACGCAAACGTTGTTTCGAAGCATAGGTGCTTGCTTCTTAAAAGCCCCAATCTATGAAAGTTATTTTAGAAAACTTATTTACAAGGACGTGATTGCTTTCAAACAGTTCTTGCACTTATTCAACTCCAAGACAGCTACAAAATATAAAAGATTTAATTGATAAGAGCTCTCATGAAATGTTTCTGAAGACATATAACTAGTCATTCTGAATCTAGTCATTTTTGTGCACATTTGGCTGGTCTAAAATCACAGAAATACTAGTCAAGAGGAAAGCAAACTAGGCAATGTTTCGATTACTTAAACATTCAAAGAGACGTTTGGTCTTATTTTTGATAATTTGTGTAGCAATTTATTACGTTGGAAAATATAAGCCGAATGTTTCATTAAACTTTCATTTTATTAAACATACACTTGTACGCAAGGCATCTAGCGTAACAAGGGAAGAGGCTAGCAGACGCGTAAATCTATTAAATTACACAACCAGCCAATCGCCATTACAATTTAATTCGACATCGACTGTCGTTGGCACTACAAATGTCACTTCGCATGAAAACAAAAATACAGTCATATCGACCACAAAATCTCCCTTCGAATTAGTCTTTGATGCCTACCTTAAATGTTTAAATGTTGGCCCAAGTAGACAGCGCGTCCTCGATAGTTTATTGCTGAAAAATATGGCGGAGTATCTTGGAAAAAAGTTTTCGCTCAACGATGTAACATTACTGTGAAACCAAAGGCGGACCTTCGTCCTTTATTACAAAGCGCGTTGAATGTGTCGTTATCACAGTTGGAGAGCTGGTTTTCTTCGATGGTAAGCGCTAAAATTTAAGCACGTTCTCACGTGCATTACGTGGGCCATTCATTAATACGTTTATGGCTGTATTCCAATTTTATTTTACCTAATAGGAAACTTTTACTCGGTGAAACTTTTATATTACTACTGTAAAGCAATCTTCAAGTGTGCTAATATACTGTTAATGAGAGAAAAAACTCCGTAATATCCTTAATTATGAGCCAAAATATTATTTTAAATTATTTTGTTTCAGGCTGTATTTTTTTCATCCAAACGTCTTACATAAATTATTAACACACAATTATAAGAATAAAAGTTCATTGTCGCACGTTTATGCTTAGAAACTTAATTCATCTTAACTAAGTAGCAGGATGAACTTGCGAATAAAGTTTAATCAATAATCAAATGGCTTTAGAAGATAAGAAGTAACCACATGTGAAACTGAGAGATGCTCCAATTAATTTGTACCTGAGAAAAACCAAACCAAAACAAAATAAGATTTATTTATCAAAGGACCGTAGAAGTTAAAATATAAAAATTTTATGAATCATACGGTAATGCGTAGCATGGGTTAATTCTCTGAAATAAACAAAAAAATAAGTTGTACAATTTAACAAAATTTATCGACTAAAACGTTTGGAAGCAAGTTCGATTCAATCTTAATTTTGTGATTACTGATGCGAAAGCAACCGGCCTACGTAAATTTCATAGTCAACGTGAGCATATGACAGAGCATTTCTGTAAGAAGACATCCAATGCAATTAGGTGAGGTTAATTACTTATTTAGATCTCGAAATTTAGACTCCTCAATATATTCGCATTTTCTGAGAAGCGAATTGCGCAATTTATCTAAATTTGCAACAACACAACTTAGTTGATTAAGAATGTCAGATATGTTGACGAGGACGACAAACAAATATGTAACAGTTAAAAAATGTTTGTTGCGGAGAGCTAATATATATGCAAGTATGTATTATGTGTTGCGAACCTAGTAACAAATTAGTTCAGTTGCGACCAGAAGGATAAACCAAAGGCAGCATGATCGGAAATTGTAGTCTCATGCACATTCGTGCTTACTGGCAACTCATCAGTAGGAGCCGGTATTACGCCCTTTTACCACTATATATATGGGTGAAGAATGTGGGATAATAAAACGTTACAATGCGTTGAAGTCGCATTGTCGAGACTATACGGTGTTAGCCTTACTATTGCAGGTTTACACATTCGTCTAGGAGATTATACCGTCCTATTATCCCACATTCTTCATCCAAATAAATAGTGGTTAAAGGGCGTATTACCTGCTCTTACTGATGAGATTATACTTTCCGTTCACACTGGCTTTGGTTTTTCCTTCTGGTCACAACTGAACTAATTTGCTACTAGATTCGCAGAACCTAATACTTACTTACAAACAAATATATACTTTCTCATGCGCAAATAAATAGTATAATTTTCAATCAATTTTTGTTTTCTTAACAATTTTTTCATTCAAATCAAGGCGCAATAAACAAGTCTGCAAAACCAACAAAAGTAATGTCACTTGAATTGTGTAATTTTTCCGTCTTCATTTAAATACAATTTCGTCATTTTATGTTATCTTAAATGAAATTTCAATGAAAGCGTTTCAAAAAATTTACTTAAGAAAGTCAGTATTTTGAGAACGATGTGATACACACATTTTCACGGTTGTAAAATAATTTTCAAATTTTCATCCAAATATTATTTTCTATTCCTTGTTTTATTAAAGAATTACTAAGATAATAGGCAAACAAGAGTGTAGAAAATAATATAAGGTTACGAAATAATGTAAGGTTCTTAAGGATTCTTTTCTATCCAACCATGAAACAATTAATCAGTTTGTAAAACCAACAGATTTAATGTCACTTGTCTTGTGTAGTTTTCCAGTCTTCATTTAAATACAATTTCGTCGTTTTATATTGCCTTACATCAAATTTCAAAGAAAAGGATTCAAAAAATTTACTTAAGTAGGACGGTATTTTTAAAACGATATGGATACACATATTTCCAATAGGGTTAAATATTTGTCAAATTTTCATCCAAATATTTTTTGCTATTCCTTGTTTTATTAAAGCGTGTCTAAGATAAAAAGCAAATAAAAGTGTAGAAAATAATATAAGGTTTCGAAATCGCGATAGCCGTAACTTAGCTCGTGTTAAATAATTTTCAAATTTTCATCCAAATTTTATTCTTCTGATCTTTTTGACATAATGCACGATTCAATGAATTAGTTTGCACATTTTTAAAAAAGATTATACCGTGTCTCTGGAATTTGTTATAATATTATTCTTGTTTGTGTAAAATAACATTCTAGTCTTAATTCAAAGAAACTTATCTATTGCTTGATTTTAAACGGAAAGTTTCAATAAATGACTTTCAGAATCTATAGAAACGAAAATTATTTATGTTTAAGAACACGTGATGAATGTAATTTAGTCACAGTCGTTCTTTCGCTTGCTTGATTTAATTTTCAAGCTTTTATCCAAATATTATTTGGCTATTACTTGTTCTATTAAAGCTATTTTCAATGTATAAGCTTATAAATTTTGGTTAGAATATAACATTTGATTTAGAATATACGACAGTAATTCTTATGCAGGAATAAAATTATTTTCAATTACGCACCAAAAAGTTATGTTTTCTATGTCTGTTCTAAAAGTGACATTTATAAAGAATTCGCTTTTAAAGCTTTGGAAATAAATATAACATTTTTCATTGTATAAGCGACACTCCTTCTTTAGCTTGTTTCTAATAACTTTAGATAATTCATCCAAATATTATCGCTTTTCCACCCTGCGGCAGGGTGGCTCAGTGGTTAGAGCACCAGAATCCGAAGCAGACGTGTCCTGGTTCGAGCCCTGTACGCGGCAAATTCTGGCCAGTACATGATGAGTTCCAATAAGTACGAAGCCGGTGTAATGGATGAATTGCCTTTTCTGCACTATACAATTCTTAGCTTATTATGGCATATGTAAGTAATTAATGGGTCAAGTCTTACTTTGAGTTGACTGAAAAAATTTTAAAGCCTTCACGAAAAAATTATTTTGATATTCCGTGTTATCTCAAAGCTATTTCTAAAGAAAAGCAATATTATTACTTGGATAGATTAAAACGTGTGTTTTGGAGCACGCTTTTGTCGTTATTTTGGTTGCTTAAACAATTTTCCCGTCTACACTTCAATATAATTCTGCTTGCCCGTGGTCTGTGAAACATATTTTTGATAAATAAGTTTATAAATTTTTTGGTACATGCGTCGAAATATTAGCAAAAACATACATTTGTTTGCTTGAATTAGTTTTAACAAATTCATCCGAATAATATTTTGACTATTACTTGTACTCCATAGCTATTTATATTGTATTTGATTATATAATTTTGCACAGAATAAAACTTTTGTCTTGGATCATGAGGCAGTCGTTATTTTGGTTGCTTGAAAATATTTTCAGCTTGTTTGAATAATTTTTTAGGAACTAATCAAAATATTTTTTTACATATACCTTGATATCTAAAGTTATGCCTGATGAAAAATCAAATTAACAAATAAATAGAATACATCTTGTTTTTTGTCACATGCGACAGTCTTTCCGTTGGTAGGTTGAAAAACTTCCAAGCCCTCATGCAAAAGGTATTTGGATATTCCTTTTTCTCTTAAGGCAATTGCTACCATGATATGTTATATACTTTTGTGTGGAATATGAACTTTCTTCCGGAATACGAGACATTTGCACTATCTCTTGTGTGAAATAACTTTCAAGAATTCACTAAAATGTTACATGGCTATTCCTTGTTCTATCAAATTTCTTATAAATATGCCTGGTAAATTGTGGATGGACTATTATTTTGGTTTCGGAATATTTGTCCGTCTTTATTTTAATTCCATGGAAATTCCTTTATCACACAATGTTATTTTTATTGTATTAATTAAAATACTTATCTGAAAAATAAATCATTTGTTTTAGTATTTGCGACAATCTATCTTTGGCGTGCTTGAAATCTAAATATAAATTGGTTTTACCTTTGTTCTAAAATCTATTCCCCATGAATCAGCTTATAAACATTTCGAAAAAAATATAACTTTCTTTCAGTCAATTGTCTGTTGTGATTTTAGTTACGTGAAGTTACAATCAAGACTTTCAAATATTATGTGGCTATTCATTCTAGTCTCAAAGCTGTTTCTAATGAAAAAGTTAAAATTTTTTTGGATGAAATATAACTTTAGTTTTATTATATGCGACAATCGTTTCTTTGCTTGTTTAAAAGGATATTTTTTAATTAATCCAAATGTTAATTGGTGCTTGCTTGTGCTCCTAAAGCTATTTGAAATACATAAAATTATAAAATTTTGAATTAAATGTAACATCAATTTTAGAATCTGTGGCAGTCTTTCGTTTGCTTGTGCAAAATAATTCTTATGAAATCATCCAAATATTATTTGGCTACTCATTTTTTATTCAAAAAAATTACTAATTATTGATCTCATTAATCTTTTTTAGTTTAAGTTTCAAGCGCGCGATTTGAAATGACTCCAAATTTGTTGCATACCGAATTCGAGAAAATTGTTGCGGACCTTCAGAACTCCTTTAAATTGCCGAAGGATAAAACATTACTATTAAAAATAAAATGACTATATTAGAATCGGACGTTGGTATATGTGCAGCAAAATTGGAGTTAGCTGAGAAGAGAAACGATAATTTTAGCGCAAAAATTGTGGTGTTGACCGAAGCGCTACAAGTGAAGATTGATAAAATAAAGATTGATGTCCAGCCATTGGTAGAGTTGGTAGATATAACAGCAGAAGAAGATACATCAGGCGACGAAATTCTGAATGTATTAGCAAATAAAGTCTTGGGGAAAAATAGTAAACAAGACCAGTTAATATTATTTACTACTGATAAAAATGCTGACGCAAAGGATGTTGAGAAATTAAATGATTTAATCAAGGGTGTGTAAATGGTTTTACCGTCTAAGACCTGTCATGGTAAAATTATCAAAAAAGCCGACGAATATGCAGATTGAAGCCAGTAATAAAAAGAAAACTAAGCACCTTACTTTTCACAGAATATCTATCGGTCGTGATAAAACATTTCTCCAAAGGAAATTGGCAACAGGGAAAAAGCTGAAAAACAACGAGGAGCAGAAATCATCAAGAGATTCAAAAATTACAAAAAGCGATGTATCTATAGTGAATGTTTTCGGCATCGGAGAGATGACGAGTGTAGCCTCAAAACTCAGCAAAATAACTATAAAGAAATAAAAAAGTGAAAATATTAAAAATCGAAAACCGCTTTGATAAGTCACATAATGCATATAATTTATTTTGTGCCAACTTTGGAAGTGTCAGGAAAAACAATTTTTGCTGTGTAATTTTATAACAAGTAACGATTTTGATTCAATAATATTATCTGAAACTTGGCTCAGCAAGGACATTGAACATCACGAATTTGACATTCTTCATTATTTTTTTTATTTAGAAAAGACAGATCGTTGGACAAAAGAGGAGGAGGAGTACTTATTTATAGTAAATATATGATAAAAGCGAAAGTGTTACATAATAGTAAATATAGTACTGTCATTGATTTTAAATTTATACAAATCGATAATTTGATCCTAACAGCGGTTTATAGACTGCCGTATGCTAATTTAAATGATGATATATTTTTTTTACTATTCCTTACAATCTATTTTGGACTGCTATGGTTATAATTTGGTGGTATGCGATTTTAATTAAATGCATGAATGTGAGCTAATCAATATTTTTTCTAACCATGATCTAAAGCAGATTATAATGGAAACAACTAGAGGTTCGGAATGCTTAGTCAGGTATATTTAGAAATTAACTCACACAGTTACGAAGTTGTAAACTAGTTTAAAGAATTGGATCACAAACAATTTATTGTACAATGGATTGCATAGCAAAAGATCGAAACTTTATTTTGAGAATGCACACGTGCAATGTTCCAGAATCAACTGGAATCTTTTGTGAGAGTTAAGCGTAATGATTGATTATGAAAGCTTTTACATTATGAACACTGATGAATTTATTTCTTCTGTTTCTACCTTATTATCAGATTTATTTCATACATCTAAGTTTACGGATATTATACCAAAACGAATCGATAGGAAATTAAGTAAACTAAGAAATAAACTAGATAATATAATGAAATGTAGTCTTATCACCATTATTTTATTTAAATGAAATTAGATCTCTTTGGCAATGAAATTAATTTATCACTGATGATAATCCGTAAAAGATCAGAAAGAATCATTTTGGATAAACTGAAGAGTATTCAAAGACGGGTTATAAACTCCCCACAGGTTAAAGTAAATATAAAGAGAAATTAAGGATCATATTACCTGTGGATATAACTGAGTATTAATTTCCCTGTGAATTGAATGAAATATTTGGCAATTCGATATGTAATCCAGAGAATGAAAACAATATCATGGATCTAACTAATCTTTCGGGAGAAAAGAAAGCAGAAATTGTTATCGACTGTGATACATTGATAAAATTCATGTTAAAAATAAAATCTAAAAAGCAAAAAGATCAACTTGGTATACCAATTGATAACCTATTTCAATTTAACAATTCAATTACCTTTAACTTTCATGAAAGCGCTCTGCAATATTATGAAAAGAATTTTAAATGATGGGAAAATATCAATCGATATTCTAACGAAAGTAGCTAAACCGTTGCCAAAATGCGCCAGTGATTATAGACTGGTCTCTACTATGCCTTCATTTGTAAAGACCATTTAGAATGAAGGCTGCTAGTTGATTTTGATACAAATCAACATGGCTTTACGAAAGACAGATCGACAATTACCAATATGCTTTATATGAGGAAACGTAATTACACTACATGAGAAAAAGATAGATGCATTAATTGTATTTATAGATATTTAAAAAGCTTTTGACTCTATATCTTTTGATGCTATTTAGAAGACGAGTAATTTATTGAATATTGATTCGAAAATTTCTAGATTACTCAGATACAATTTATATAATCAAAGAATTAGTATTCAAGTAAATGATTTGAGATCAAAATCGCAAAATGTTTGGGACCAATTTTATTTAAAATCTTATTTTTACAAACTAAAATACTTAACAGTCGATTTTGCAAATTTGCTGATGATTTAAAAATAATTTTATCAACTGATCCGAAAACTGTCAACTTTTCTAAAAATATTGTGACACTAGATTTGTATGACCTAAGTAGAAATATCTTTTCGAATGATATAAAATTACAAATGTATATAATTTGGATTAGACCAATACGGAAATATGCTGCCCACACTTCGAATACATTAAAAGGGATTGTCAAACAAGATAGAAGCTGTACTAAGAAAAGTTGTGAAACAAATTAATTCTATCTCCTGCACTATATACGCCTCTACATTACAGTTTGTATCACTGCAAACTTTATGGTTTCGGAGGATGTGCTGTTACATAAAAGTTTTCCATTCGCACCAGTGGACTTGTGCCTATATGAATTTAACAAAAAAAGATTCATGAAGTTGGAACTAGATCTGGACATTTGGCTATCTCTCCTGATTTGGTGAGAAATGTTGCTGGTAAGTTATTCTCTTCTTCGAAAATTTACATAATTTACAACCAATTGCCAAAGGTGCTTAGAGAAACGCCTCTATCAATAATTTCGTTTAAATTTTTATTTACTGAACTGAAAACAATTGCAATCCTGCTGATCCTTTTTATTTTGATTATAATAATACTTTCTTGTGATTGAATAAAAGATAAGGATAATTGTGATTAGCAGCAAACCTTTTCCGTTTGTATTTCCATATTCTGTATCATTAAATTGAAATGTTATGCTTTATGCCATCATGTTAGTCAAAACTACATATAATAAACTAATAGTCATAGTTCTCATTTTTGCATAATTTTACACTCAAATCATACCTTAATTTTTTCTATTATCTGGTCCGTGAATTTTGATGATGAATCAATAACTATTTATATAATCAAATATTGTACAAATGCGATAAATTAAAAAGACAGTTTTTTTCATAATAATTGTATAAAAATTAATATAACGTATACAGTGATAATACTGCTGAATTTTCTGCTGTTGATATATCGTACATCATAACTAGAGAAATTTACTTATCTACATGAGACTAATTGCACATATTTATGTGATGTGATATACTTTCAATATTGTACATTTTCCAATATTATAAGCTATTTGATGGAACATGAGTGTTTTGAATCAAAAAAAAATATTCTATTCTATTCTATTCTAATTGGACAAAATATAACATTTGCTTTGGAATATACGTATTGCAACAGTGTTTATTTGGGTTGCCCAAAATAATTTTCATAATATTATACAAATTTTATTTTGCCTTCTGTTTCCTCCAAAAGCTATTTCTCATGCATATGCAAACAAACGTTTGGAAGAAACATAACTTTAAAATTGGAATATGCGACATTCGTTCTTTAGCTCGCTTGAAATTATTTTTATTCCTTCAACCAAATATTATTTGACTATTCTTTAATCTCCCAAACCATTTCTTATTAATAATCATGTTAACTTTTGTTGACTTCAACTATATTGGTTGGGTCGTTTGTGCGGGTTCCCTCAGAACTTATTATAATTTTCTGTTATCCAGCGGAAGCTTAATTATTCCTATTTCCGCAGCCAAAATGTTAGTTTGTGCAGATTATATTCGCATTAAGTTTTCCCATCCGTCAGAAGCCATTTTCTTCAAATCAATAGAAATTCTTTACTTTTAAACAATTATTAATTGGTTTTCACTTGTATAAATCGCATCCGTTTAGTATAACAAAATAAGCATTTGTATTATATTATAATTACTTCTGCGGCTGGAAGGTTGCTTCGACCATTGTATTTCAGCTTAACACCTGCACTTATCCGAGGACATACTTTTGAATTCCTGCCAACCCTAGATGGGACCTTGGGTTCGTTCTCGGTCTCAATATTGGCTATTGCTAACTTTTCTCTCCTCAGGTGTCGGCCTTGACAGCCTACTGGAACAATTAATTGTGACAGCTCGTGGTCCTTCAGGCATGTTAGTGAAAACTGTATGGTGCTGTGCGTCCACCCTTTCCACACGATACGGACCATAACTGACTGAATGTAGTGCCATGGGCTCGACCTCCGCAACCATGATTTAGTTATCGACACATAGGCGAGTGCGTGTAGGTCGTCTTGCATAATATGATCGCTTTGTGGCGCCCAAATACTAAATTATCGGCTTTAGGCGCTCCATAATATCCGCTTTGGTTTTGCGCTCATAGGATCCAGGGACTGCGGGCTTACCTGGCATTCTATTGTAGGAGGTCGTGTGGTTATTGTAAGAGGTTTTGCGCGGTAGCTGTTTATTTAGCGAGGCTATACCATTCCTACATATGCCTGGTAGCTGATGTCGAGGGCCATGCTCATGGTCTGCCTCAGACCCTTTTTCAATGAGTGATGTGAAAAGGCTAAGTCGAATCATCATACGTATATTGCACAAAATGGTGGAAAGTAAATTGAAATTCACTGTTAGAAAAAAATTGACCGTGCTCTAGACGGCAACAAAATAGTATATTGTCAACACAAGTTGCTATCTAGGCATAAAAGTAGTCACAATAAACACAAAAAATAAATCTAGTATGTCTTGGCAGAATAGTTAATAAATATTTATTAAGAGTTTAAATACACAGAATATATAAATCCAAAATGTCTTTGAAGAGCAGTTGATAGTCAGGTGTAAGGGATACACAGAGAAAATATATAAATCCTGGCTTTGAGCGTTTAATCACATAAATCCACTCCATGTTATCGGCGTATTACCCGCGGGTGTATATTATTATTTAAAAAAATCATATTAATTACAAATAAAATTGTGGTTCAAGAAATCTCAATTAAAACTGCTTGAAACTAACAGAGATTGTTTCTAAAATCACAGTTAATAGAATGATTTTCTAAAACCAGAATTCGTATATGTGACCCTAAGGAAAACCATATTTGTCGAAATTGAGCTTTGTTGGGTTGTAAAGCGGAGCCGCGCGTTAAACTATTATGCCCTTCATAGACCATGGATGTTGGAGCGAAACCAGAAACAGTTGATTTTGTAAAGCGGATGACTATATAAAATTTGTCTTTTCAGGATCCCGTGACCTCATGGCACCAACATCGCAATACCTATCGACCGTGGGATTCACATAGGCTACCCCGCCACGAGCCACCGGCGGTGGACCTTCCAGATCAATATACCGAACTGGTTCCGTGCAGTGGCATTGCAAACAATCTGGATGACCATTTTTCTTTTTTTGTGATTTGCAACGCTCGCATTTCTTGCACTGGTGAAAAGAGCTATGAATGTCTTCTGACATGCCAGGCCAATTCAATCGCGACTTCAATGTCTACATGCGGCGCCTGGCGACGAGATGTCCAAACTTGTCATGCCAGAAAGCCATCAACTCTGTTCGCATATATTCAGGCGTAAAACTTTGACCTGTTTGTCGCATTTTGCACAAAGAGGCCTTTTTGAAGGCTAAGCGCTTTATATTGTGCGGACACCATTGACTGACTATTTTAAAGAACTTGGCAATATTTCCTTGTTCTGCATAAATTTCGATAAGTGGGTAATCTCGGACAGCGGTGTACACTTTCCTCCTAAATACACAGTGATCATCAATGCTCTAGTACTGTATGATCGGTAAAGACGCTGGTATGTCCACGGATGCCAGCATACCTAAAGTTTTGTAGAGCCTATTATATGGCCAGTAATTCCTTTTCTGAGACGGTATCAATTGTCTACTCCTTGTTGAGTGTGCCAACTAAATATTGCAAGGGACGTCTGTCCGCTTGAAATACACTGTTCTTATGTCAATTGTCATATTATCTACCGTGAAAGTTAAAAATGTTGCATCTATTCATTTATGTTTTCACAGGACAAACGATTCTTGCGCCTCCCCTGTCCAACGAAACGGTATCTTGCACTTGTCAACTTAGAAAATGGTTGTTGTGTAACCGTCAGCACTGCGAGGTATGGTCTACAGAACTTTCGCCATAACAATAAACCACTGTATTCCTTTTCGAATAGAAGGAACTGCATAGTCCTTGCTAGGATGTACATTCGAAATTAAAGGCATATATCCCGTACTTGCCTACCTACTAATAGTTGTAGTGGCCAATTTAGTAACATTGTCAACGTTAGATGTCGTACAGGTGAAGTCGAACACGAAAGAGTCCATTATTCTTTAAAACACTCTCGGTGCATTCTTAAGACCAAATGGTACCCGAGTGAAATGAAAATTTTGTAACTGCAATGCTATCTACGACCGGTTTCGGGGCAGGAAACGAATTTCCCGAAATTCCTGTTTAAGGTGATACACGGAAAAACATCTTCCTCTCGCTACCTGCAGGAAAATATCACACAGAGCCGGCATGAGCTACGCGTCAGGTTGAATATTTCTGAAGATATGTTTTATTCAATCTTTAAATTTGAGTTACTAAACAGGCTTGTAGCTAAATTAGAGATATTTGAGAATATGAAGGCAGTTGTTCAGGCTTTAGAAGAATTTCGGTAACCTTAGGATATAAATTTTCTTCCAAGAGGAATTTTCTGTTAGTCGACTAGAAGAAAAATATCATTGGAATGATTTTTAACAAATTTTAATCTTTCATTTGATCCCTAAACGCGGACCATTGAAAAAGGTGTAAGAGTCGATAATAAATACAAAGACTCGTACCTGCGTAACCAGATCCGTCCTGTTACCACGTCCCACTTTTGAGAAAGATTTCGCTATCCAGATATTAATAAGCGAGTTTATTAGAAATATGTTTAGTGAAAAAGGAATAGAAAATAATTTTCGGATGAATTATTGGAAGTTATTCCAAGCATGCAAGAAGAAGACATTCGACTTTCCAAAACAACTATTATATTTTGTCCAAAATGTAATAAACCTTTTCGTTAAAATCAGCTTTAAAGAAAAAAATAGTCAATATTAATAGAATTAAATCTTTAAAGTTATATTAAACAATCGAAACTTTGACTGACGTTTGTTCAAAAAATCACATATTCTTTCAAAAATTCATAGAACCCATTCCGTGTGAAAAAATAAACAGAAATTTTATCATATACAAGTAAAGCGACTTTCTCATATTATTCTCAAGTATCTACAAATAAACTTATCTAATATATAAATTGAAAGCCATAAAAAAGTAAACATGTAGAGAACACTGGAATGATGACTGTCTGCGTTTATAATGAATAAAAATAATAAGTGTAAATTAAATAGGCCAACTTATCATAGTTCGACCTGGTCTGCACAGTATTTCTACTACAGCAGGTTTGTGCTATTTCAATAAAAAAGGTATCAACAGTTCGTGGCTGCATTTCAATAATTGACAGTTTAATTATTTTTAACCATTCGGCGGTAATTTTGCTATGCTTTTTGAAGAATGGAATTGGTGTTTACTTCAAGTTCGCAAATTTTATTCATGGAATTGTTACGACGACCCGCGCTAGCAATAAATGTTTAAATGTTAGTTTGGTAAGTCCAGATTCAACAAACAACAAATATACTAAAGCGATAAACAATTTAATTTCTAATGGCCATCCTAGACAATTTTTTTAATAAATTATTAAAAGTGAAAATCAGTAGAGACATGCGTATTTCGGAAAAGAAAGCAATCGATCTGACATCCATTTTAAGGTTGATGCAGTTGAAGTGGCATTAAAAGGCACATTTAATCCAACTGAACTGAGAGTGTTATATAAGGTAACAAACTTTCTGTTGAAGCAGTCGTTAATGTCGACATCAAATATTATTTACCAATATACATACGCAAGTTGTCGATCAATTTACGTAGGCCGATCGACCAAAAGGTTAATTTCTCGAATGAGAGAGCATTGCAACTTAAATAGCTGTTTTAAATCACTCGGCGAATACACGTCTGCGATTGCGCAACACGTTCTTGAAACCTTACGCATATATTCTTCAGACATAGCATTAAAGATAATAACGAAAAGCAATAACAGAAGGAAGTTTGCCACATACGAATCTCTTTGGATAAAAAAAATTGCAGCCGGATTAATGCATGCATAAGAAGCATGTTAAGGCATTGAGCTTGAACGGGTTGTGATGCACGCAAATGGTTGGTTGTTTCCTTTATTTCACATTCTCTCCATGTTTACAGGTTTCTATCATGTTTGGCCTTTAAAATTATATATGAAGAGACGTTCTTTTGTAGATAATTGAGAATAATATGAGAAAGAAGCAATTCTTGTATCTGATAAAATGTCGTTTTCTTTTTGCACAGAGAAAGGGTACAATGCACGTTCTAAGGCTCGCATTACAAGAGAATCTATCAAAAATGTTATGAGCGTAAGTATGTATTAGGTTTTACGAACCTAGTAACAAATTAGTTCAGTTGTGACCAGAAGGATAAACCAAAGGCAGCATGAACGGAAAGTATAATCTCATGCACATTCGTTTCGTGCTTACTGGCGACTTATCAGTAGGAGCCGGTATTACGCAGGTTTATACATTCGTCTAGGAGATTGTACTGTCCTATTATTCCACATTCTTTGACCAAACATAGAGTTGTTGAAGGGCGTGGCCTGCCCTACTGATGAGTCGCCAGTAAGCACGAAACTAATGTGCATGAGATTATACTTTCCGTTCATGCTGCCTTTGGTTTATCCTTCTGGTCACAAATGAACTAATTTGTTACTAGGTTCGCAGAACCTAATACATACTTGCATATATATTAGCTCTTCGCAACAAACAGTATTTAACTGCAATATATTGAATTGAATTATGTCATGTTATGAGCGTGTTTATTGGAGATGGCTTCCAGAAACAGGGAATGCGCTAATAATATATCCATGAAATGTTGAAAATTCATTCAGGAAAGAAAAATGAACAACATTCTCATGTTCTGAAATAAAATTAAGCAAGATTAAAATTTATAATCTATCCTACATTTTTAAGATTATCTATTGGAAATAGCTTTGAGAAAACAGTATATAGCCGAATAAAATTGGGATAAATGCTTGAATATTTCTTCACGCAAGCGATAAATCAACATTCGCATGTTTAAAATTAAAAGTTATTTTCTAACTGTTTTATTCAAGCCCTCGCTCTTAAATAAACATAGAAACCTACCAATAGCTGCTTAACATTTTCAATTAACAAAGACACATAAATACCAAAGCATCTATATATATATATATATATATATATATAAATATATATATATATATATATATGCATATAAATATATATTTATACATACATTGTTAACCTTCAAAACTTACATAAAAGAACACCTATCGTTCAAGTTCCAAAAAAGTAATATTCTGTCCGAACATTTACGAGCTTATTCTTTTTGAAAACGTTTGAGAAAACATGAATAACCAAATAATATTTGGATAAAGTGTGAAAAAAATTATTTCTCGAGAGCAAAACGAGGACTGTTGCATATTGCAAAACTAGTTCTATTCTATCCGAAACTTTATAACCTTTTTCGTTAGAAATAGCTTGTAGAGAACATGGAATAACCAAATATTCGTTGATAGGAAGAAAAGGAAATTATACATAAATCATACAATTAGGACATATTTTTCATTTATTCGACATTTTTGACGTAGGCATTCTCGATTAAAGTAGAATTTACACGAAATGGGGTGTGGTAACACAGAAGGACAATGTAGAACAACATACAACTAACAGTTTTATTCAAGCTGTCACCCTTAAATAAACATTAAAACCTAATATTAGCCGATTAACATTTTCAATTAACAAATACACATAAATACCTTAGCATCCATATAGACCTATGCAGATATATACATTGTTAACCTCCAGAATTTACATATAAGAACACCTATCGTTCAATAGATATAATCCAACATTAAACGTTGAAAGCGATGTATAAGCTAGCTTAGATGCCATAAATAAATAAACAAATATATATATATATATATATATATATATATATATATATATATATATATCCATACGACAGCTGTGTAGAAGTGCTTCAAACGGTTCTTAATTAAATTCGCGGAAGCTTTACATTGAACACATATGAAGTTAATATTCGCGCAGGTAATATTAGATATATGCGTGTGGGGTACATAATTTATTTTCAAAAGGGAATAATATAAACAATTTAGAGTCGTGCCAACTAGGAAAACATTATGTGTTCCGGTTTATACATTTATAAAATTCCCTTATTTGTTAAATGATAAGATTGATCTACAGTTCACGTAGACAGAAAAATCGCTGTGTCATTTAACATTCCCTGATGTAAAATTGTGGTGGGATGTAGAGATATATGCAACGGAAGTCTGTAGGAACGAGGCTTATTGTTGAATTCCTAATTCATGTTTACGCGAATGCGCTGTACCTTAAAAGCAGGAATTTTAATTTCTATGATTTTGTGGAATCTTACAATAGCTGATTTAAAATATGGAAAATTTAAAAGGATACATTCACGGAAAAGGTATGCACATAGGAATTAACTGATAAGACAATGGAATTATTCATATAAAAATTCGACTCTGATTCGCTAAACGTAAATGAGAGAAACCTCGAGATTATTATAAAACATTGCTAATGCCTGATTCGAAATTAAATAGAAAAATACGAATCAGACCATTAAATTATTATTTGAAAACTTTAATGGAACAAATACTCCCTTTGTACATTAACTTACTAAATTACCAAAATAATGGTACTTTTAACAACGTCGGTGGTACATGACACAGCTTGCCATACCTGGTGGTATCTGACGTATGTGGGATAAAGGCTGCGCCCGAATGAGGTTAAACAAATAGGGCATAATGCAGGTTGTAAAATTAGTCACAAAAAGAAGTCGGTTCGAGCTAGGAATTCACAGGAATCTTGCCACCAGTTAATTTGTTAAGGCTGAAAGCAATATTTTGGCCATGTTAAAAAGATTGTCAGTTGCAAATGATTACGACAAAAAAATATTACAAATTTAGTATAATTTGAAATATTGCTAGGCACAGTATTCATCCAGGCATTGGCCACTAGTACGAAAAGAAAACCAGAAGAATCAGTAGAACTAAATTTTCAGAGTAAATGATTTCAAATGTAATCGAACAGCAGAAATTTTCAATATAATAATCTAAATATTGTCTAATTTTCTCATTTTTCTGCACAGTTTAATAGGCCTTAATATTACCGGTATTCAATTTTCAGCAATGCCTTATAATTAATTTGAAATAAGGTATTATCCATGCATGCATAAGGCCAGTTCACAATTTCTTCAATTACTCGTTTTTTTATCAGTATAAATTACATGCTATCTCATTTCAAATGTCTTTGAAATTTAGTCGTGCATTTAATTTATGATTAATGTCAAATTTTCAATTTCACTCGCGGAAGCAAATTTCAACTAACTTAAGTATTTGTGTAAATACAATTTGCTAGCATGAAGTAAACACAAATTCAATTTTATTTTACCATTTGGCGAAAAACATAACAAAATTACCGCCTGTCGCAACGCGAATTTATTGTTAAAACAATTGTATGACTACTAAGAAAAGTTGTCTCTGCTTGGATACACGCAAAACGGAGGAAACCTCGAGATTATTGTAGAACATTGGTAATAACTGATTCGAAATTAAATAGAAAAATAGGAAACATATAATTAATATATTACTTTAAATGTTCATTGGAACAAATGACACTTTGTACATTAACTATTCGGATGGTATTTTTGTTTCATAGAATCATGTGGACGGTATAACAATTATTAGCATCATAATGCGTCATATTAGGGAATTTTTATTTTATATTAAGAGGTAGTCCATTTGTGAATAACTGTTTCTGTGTTTTGAAGTATTTGTAAATGTTCAGAGATTTTATCGAGATTTCCAAAGGAAGAATCGCCATTAATTTCTGCGTGACATTTGTTGAAATATAATCATTGAAGCTACAATGCATTTGTTTATCATAAATGTGACGTTAGAATTTGAAAAATGCCAGACGGAGAAATCAGCAATACATGTGTTTACTCACCTAAGTCAATATAATTAACGATAATAAACTTAAAATATTTTTGACATCAACGGACACGTATCATAGCAGAAAATTAAAAGTCAAAAGCATTGAGACACAATAGAAAAATCGTATTAAAACAGGCTCTTACACTGGACAGTAAATTTTTAGCAGATAGAGAAACTGAAACCATTTGAAACCTCAGAAAAGTGTTAAAGTCCATGAAATTGCTGTATTATCATGTATTTAGGTGAAAACATGCCTCAAATTTAGATAAGAACAGGGTATACAGAATTGTAAGTAAGTTTACATATTTTAATTGATTTGATTTTTCCCATCACTGTAGTGTCAATTATAATTATTTACTCGAATACATAATAGTAATAAACATAAACATGCTTAAGTGGAGTAAAGTCATAAGGTATTATACAATTGGCAAGTTGCACGTATTATTGATGGAGCTTTAAATAAATTACTAATTTGTTATTTTATGTTGTATATATTAGTTATGATTAAAAGAAGTCTGTTGAATGTACTCGGAAATAAGTACCAACATCTATTAGGTAAATGTGGACTTGATTTCAATCAATAATGGTTTAAACTATGATAATATAATTCGTCTGCCAAAGTCAAATTCGTCCAATCATAGCGCAAATCCTTAACATTAGCTAGGCGTTTGCTACACAACTGGCTATATTCTGCGTCTGATAAAATAATAATTAATCATAGTAAACTGCACCAACTTAAATTTGATTATTTCACATACGCGCTTCTATTAACACAAACTTATGCTAACGTTGAAATGAGGTAAAATATGCTTACGTGTAGCGCAAACGTTGTTTCGAAGCACAGGTGCTTGCTTCTTAAAAGCCCAAATCATTTGAGAGTTATTTTTGAAAACTCATTTTTAGTAAGGCGATTGCTTTCAAACTGTTCGTACACTTATTCAGCGCAACGACACCTACACTATTTAAAAGGTTAATTTGATAAGATCTCTCATGAACTGTTATTGAAGACATATAACTAGTCATTCTGAATCTAGTCAATATTGTGCACATTTGGCTGGTCGAAGATCACAGAAATACTAGTCAAGAGGAAAGCAAACTAGGCAATGTTTCGATTATTAAAACATTCAAAGAAACGTTTGGTCTTATTTTTGATAATTTGTGCATCAATTTATTACGTTGGAAAATATAAGCCGAATGTCTCATTAAACTTTCATTTTATTAAACATACACTTGTACGCAAGGCATCCAGTGAATCAAAGGAAGAGGCTAGCAGACGCGTAAATCTATTTAAATACACAACCAGCCAATCGCCATTACAATTTAATTCGACATCGACTGTCGTTGGCACTACAAAAGTCACTTCGCATGAAAACAAAACTACAGTCCTATCGACTACAAAGTCTCCCTTCGAATTAATCCTTGATGCCTACCTTAAAAGTTTAAATGTTAGCACAAGTAGACAGCGCTTCCTCGATAGTTTATTGCTGAAAAATATGGCGGAGTATCCTGGAAGAAAAGTGTGCGCTCAACGATGTAACAGTACTGAGAAACCAAAAGCGGACCTTCGTCCTTTATTACAAAGCGCGTTGAATGTGTCGTTATCACAGTTGGAGAGCTGGTTTTCTTCGATGGTAAGCGCTAAAATTTAAGCAAGTTCTCACGTGCATTACGTGGACCAATCATTCATACGTTTATGGTTGTATTCCAATTTTATTTTACCTTTTAGGAAACGTTTACTCGGTGAAAATTTTATATTACTATTTTAAAGCAATCTTCAATTGTGCTATTATACTGTTAATGAGAGAAAAACTCCGTAATATCCTTAATTATGAACCAAAATATTATTTTAAATTATTTTGTTTAATGCAGTATTTTTGTTCATTCAAAACGTCTTACACGCATTATTGACACACAATTATAAGAATAAATGTTAATTGTCGCACGTTTATGCTTAGAAACTTAATTCGTCTTAACTAATTAAGGTGTGATTTTTAGCAGAATGAACATTCGAATAAAGTTTAATCAATAATCAAAAGGCTTTACTAGACAAAAAGTAACCACATGTGGACCTGAGAGATGCTGCAATTAGTTTGTACCGCAGAAAAAACTAAACAAAACAAAATAAGAACACAAAAATAATATATCAATGAAATATTTATCAATTGACCGTATAAGTTACCAAATACAAATTTTAAGTTACATACGGTAAAGCATAGCATGGGTAAATTCTCTGATAGGTACACCAATTTAAGTTGTACAATTTCACAAATTTCATCCAAAACTTTATAAATTCGGAGTCCCAGAAATATGACGAAACTTTAGTTACGAGTGTTAGATATGTTTATGAAGACATCAAACAAATCTGTTCTTTTGCATGCGCAAAAAATAGTATAATTTTCACTCAAATTTTGTTTTCCTAAGGATTCTTTTCTTTCAAACCAAGAAACAATGAATAAGTTTGTAAAACCAACAGACGTAATGTCACTTGTCTTGTACGATTTTCCTGTCCTCATTTAAATACGATTTCGTCATTTTATGTTGTTTTTAATGAAATTTTAAAGAAAAGGTTTTAAAAAATTTGCTTAAGGCAAACAGTATTTTTTTGATGATACACATATTTTCACTGCTGTGAAATAATTTTCTAGTTTTCAACCAAATATTATTTGTAATTCATTTTTATATTAAAGAATGTCTAATATAAAAAGAAAAAAATGTGAAAAATAATATGTTTACTAAATTGTGATAGCCGTAATTTAGCTCGTGTTGCATAATTTTCAAATTTTCATCTGTATGTTATTTTGCTAATCTTTCGGACTTAATGCATGATTTAATGATTGAGTCTAAAAAAATTTGAAAAGACTATACGTTTTCGCTGGTAACTGTTATAAAATTTCTGTCACTTTTATAAAATAATATTCTAGTCTTCATCCAAATAAAATATTGCTTTTGCTTAAATTCCAAAGGCAAGTTTTAATAAATGACTCAAAGTTTTTAGGAAATAATATTATTTTTTAGGAATATGCGATAAACATTATTTTACTGGTGCGAAGAAATTTTTAATTCTTCATCCGAATATTTTTTGGCTATTCATTTTCTCCAAAGTTATTTCTAATGAATAGGCATATAACTTTTCGTGATATCATCCAAATCATAGTTGGTTATTACTTGTTCTTTTCAAGCTATTTTCAAAGCATAAGCTTATAATTTTTGGGCAGAATATAACATTTATTACAGAATAAACGACAGTAAAACTTATGCATGATTGAAATTATTTTCAATTACGGACAAAAAATAATTTGGTCTTCTCCTGTCCCAACAGTGCAATTTCGAAGGAATAAGCTTATAAACCTTTAGGAAAAATATAACACACTTCATTGAATAAGCGACAATCTTTCTTTAGATTGTTTGAAATAATGTTTAAAAATTCTTACAATTATTATATAACTATTCATTTTTAAATGAAGTTATTTCTAATGTTCAAACATTTTAAAGTTTTGATAGAATATAACTTTTCTTCTAGAATATTTGACAGTCGTATTTTAGCTTGTGTGAAAAAAAATTCAAGAAATTATTCAAATAATAATTCGCTATTCGTGGTTCTATTAAAATCATTTCTCATAAATAAGCTTATTACCTTTTTTGATGGATTATAATTAGTATTTTGGTATATGCGGCAACCTTTCATTTGGTTGCTTGAAAATGGTTGCAATTCTCCATGTAAATATTAATTTGTTTTCCTTTTTTCGCAAGTATTTTGTAGAGAACAAATGTGTAAACCATTATGTGGAGTATAATGAGACAATCTTATAAAGCTTGCTTGAATTAATTTTAAAGACTTCATCCAGATATTATTTAGCTATTTCTCGTTCTCTAAAACTATTTCTAATGAATAAGCTTATTCAATTGTGTGTGCTTTATCGACAGGCTTTCTATTGGTTGCTTCAAATATTTGAAGTACTTCATAGAAATATTATGTGGATATATCTTTTTCTCTCCAAGCTAATTATAATAAATAAGCTGGCATTTTTTTACAGTTTATCTTTTATTCTGGAATATGAGACAGTCTTACTATCGAATGACTGAATTAATTTGTAAAAGGCGTTATCCAAATACTATTTAGGCATGTATTGTTGTTTAGCTCTATTTCTATTAAAATGTTTAGTAACTTTTTGGTAGAATATAACTTGAGTTTTGGAATAAGCAACTTTCTTTCATTTAGTTACCTGAAAAAGTTTTCAAGCTTTCACAAAAAAATTATGAGGATATTCCCCGTTATCTTATATCGATTTCTAAAGAATAACATTATAATAGTTTAGATAGATGAAAAGTTGTGTTTTGGAACACGAGTTTGTCGTTATTTTAGTTGCTTAAACAATTCGCACGTCTTCACTTAAATATTATTCGGCTACCCGTGTTTTGTGAAACATATTTGTAAAAAATAACGTTATAAAATGTTGGATAGAATATAACATTTTTTGTTAAATGCGACAGACTTACATTAGCTTGCTTGAAACAGTTTTCAATAATTCATCCAAATAATATTTTGACTGTTACTTGTTCTCTATAGTTGTTTATATTGTATAGGATTATATAATTTTGTAAAGGATATGAGTTGTGTTTTAAATCATGGGACGATCAATCTTTTGGTTGATTAAAAAAATTTAACGTTTCCGCGGCAAAAAATAATTGGTTAATCCTTGTTTTCAGAAAGCTATTTCTACCTAATCAGCTTTAAATATTTTGGATTGCATATAGATTTTGTTTTGGGACATTCGACAAACACGACTTGGCTTGCTTAAAAGAATTTTCCAGAATTCATCAAAATACTTCTTGGCAATTCATTTTTATCAAAAACTAGTTCTACTGAATAAGCTTGTCTGGTATTGGACAGAATATAACAATGGTTTTGGAACATTTGACATACGTATTTAAGCTTCTTTGAATTAATTTTCAGAGCCGTATCCAAACACCTTTTAGCTATAGCTTGATAACTAAAGCCATGCCTAATGAATAATCTGAGTATCTATTGGAGAGAATATATCCTGTTTTTCATAACATGTGATAGTCTGTCGATTGGTAGCTTGCAAAACTTTCAAGCCCCTTGCAAAAGTTATTTGGATATTCCCTTTTTCTCCTAAGGCTATTTCTATTATCATATCATTAAAACTTTGTGATGCAATGTGAATTTTCTTTTGTAATACGAGACAGTCGCAATATCGCGTGCGCAAAATAACTTTCAAGATTGCACTAAATATATTTCTATTCAATCATTTGCCGTCAAGCCATTCCAATTAGGGAATTTTGAATGGACTATAACTTGGGTTTAGGAATAAGTGTCCGTCTTTATTGTAGTTCCTTGAAAATACTTCCAAGCCTTCATTCAAATATTTATTGTAAATTCCTTTACCTCACATTCATATTTTCAGTTAACAACCTTAAATACTTATCTGAAGAAGATAAATTTTTTTCGTACATGCGTCGACACACGGCAAGGTTGATTTTTTTCACGTATAAAAACAAAATGTTCTTGGTTATTACTCGTTCTCTAAAGCTATTTATATTTTGTATGATTAAATAATGTTTTATAGATTATAATTTGAGTTTTAGATCATGAGCCAGACTTTCCTTTGGTTTTTTGAAAAAGATTTCACTTCTTCATCTAAATATTATTCCGCCAACCCTAGTTCTCTGTAAGATATTTCTAATCAATAAGCTAATAAAATTCTGGACGGAATACAAATTTTGTTTTGAATATGCGACAGACTTACATTCGCTTGTTTGAAATAGTTTTTACGAATAAAAACAAATAATTTTTTGGCTATTACTTGTCCTCACTAGCTATTTATTTTTTATATGATTATAAATTTTTGTATTGAATATAACTTGTGCTATGGAATATGATGCAGACGTTCTTATGGTGAATTGAAAAAAACACTTCTCCACAGCAAATATTGCTTGTCTATGTCTTTTGAACAAGCTTTAAAATTTTTTAAAACAATATAAGATTTGTTTTGCCACATGAGTCAGACACATTCACTTGCCTGTAATAACTTTTCCAAATTCATCATATTTTTAGCTATTACTTGTTACCTATACGTATTTATATTTTATAAGGTTATTAAATTTTGCATAGATAATAATTTGTGTTATAGTTCATGAGGCAGTCGTTCTTTTGATGGCCTTCAAAAAGTTTAACGTCTTCATAGAAATGATGATTTCGCTAATCCTTGTAATCTTCCAAAGAATAAGCTTATAAAATTTTTGATTACATTTAATTTTTAATTTAGAACATGCGATAGACTTAAATTCTCTTTTGCTTATTTAAAATATTTCTAATGAAATCATCCATATATTATTTGGAAATTTCTCGTTCTCTCAAAGCAATTTAAAATGAATAAACACCAACGCATGAACCATAAGTTTCATTATAATAAGCGGCAGTAATAATTTGGCTTACGTGAAATTAGTTACAAAACCTAATTCAAATAATATTTGGCTATTCCTTTTTCTCTCAAAGTAATTTCTATTAAATAAGTTTAAAAAATTTGGGACGGTATATAATTTTTTTTATAATATACAACAGTAATTCCTTCGCTTGCAAGAAATTAATTTCATGACTTCATCCAAATATTATTTGGCTAATCATTGTTCTCTCAAAGAAAATTTTAATGAAAAAAATTATTAAATGAACAAAATATAACTTTTGTTTCAGAATATAAGACAGTATTTTTTGCGCATGTGATAAATAATTTTCATGCAATCATCAAAATTTTATTTGGCTATTCTTAGGTCTTTCATAGCAATTTTTCCTGAATAAGCATACGAATGTTTGGATAAAATAAAATGTTGTTTTGAAATACAAGATTGTTAAACTTTAGTTTGCGTAATATAATTTTCAAGATCTCATCCAAATATTATTTAGCTATTCTATGTTCTACCAAAGCTATTTCTAAAGAATAAGCTTATGAATTTTTAAATAAATTATAACGTGGATTTTAGAATATGCGGTAAACTTGCCTTTGCTTGCGTGAAACAATTTTTATGGCATCGTCTAAAAATTGTTTTGTCTGTCAAAACTATGTATGATAAATAAGATGATAAATATTTAGATAAAATATAACTTTTGTTTTGGTATACGTGATAGTATTTCTTCGGCTTGCCTGAAATAATTTTCCAGAATTCATCCAAATATTACCTGGATATTCCGTGTTGTCGGAAAGCTATTTCACATGCATGCGCTAAGAAACATTTAAAAAGAAGATATTTTTTATTTTGAAATATGCAACAGTCATTCTTTAGATTGCTTGAATTTTTTTTCAATTTCTTTAACCAAATATTATTTGCCTATTCTTTATTCTCTCAAAGCCATTTCTTATTAATAATCTTGTTAGCTTTATGTTGAATTCTACTATATTGATTTGGTCTTTTGTGCGGGTTTGCTCAAAATGTATCATTATTCGGTCATTCTTCGCAAGCTTAATTATCCCTATCTCCGCAGCTAAAGTGTTCATTTTTTGCGAAATATATTCTTACTAAGTTTACAATACGTTAGAAGTTATTTTATTTAAATAAACAAAAATTGATTTATTTTCAATAGTTAACTTATTGGTTTTTGCTCCAATAAGCCTCATCCTTTAAGCATAACAAAATAAGCTTTTTTTACTATGTTATAGTTTATTCTCCGGTTCTAAGGCTGCTAAAATCATTGTGCTGCCTGTTTCATCGTACTGCCCGCTCGACTCAATGTAATTTGTCTTTCAAGGACCCCTTGGGCTCATGGTACCAACATCGCAATACCTCATTCCTCGTCCGGTGTGTTTGCTTTGCCGTCGCGTTAGTCTGCGAGAGGTAAATGGCTGCCCAGGAATGTTTTATGTCAATTTGCTTGTAGAGCACTGTTGAAAATAGGTTCAGATGTCTCTGGACATGCCAGGCAAATATAATCGGAACGGCAATGTCTCCATGCGCCGCCTGGTGACGGGATGTCCTAAAGTTTCATGCCAGATAGCCATTAATTTTATTAGTATAGGCTCCGGCACTTACTATTGCACAGTTTCAACGAACATTGGTTGCGCGGGCAGTGATAACAATAATTATAGTCAAGGTTGCAAACTTGATATAAACACCTGCCCCATTAATTATTTACATATGTCAGTAAAAACAAAAAAAATTATAGTGCAGAAAAGGCAATTCATCCAGTACTGTTCTCTTATTCGAGTAATTAACCGTCAGGTCGATCGGCCTACGTGTGTGATCGACAATTTGCGCATGTATATTGGTAAATAATATTTGATATCGACATTAACGACTCTTTCAAAAGCAAGTGAGTTACCTTAAAATAACACACGTAGTTTAGTTGAATTTAATGTGCGTGTTAACGCTAATTGAACTTTCTTTGGTGCTATTCGGGAAACTGCATCCCTCTTAAATGGCTTGTCTGATAGACTGTATTCCTTTCCGAAATACGTATGTTTATGTTGACTTCACTTTTAGCAATTGATTCAATGAACTTTCTAGGATAGCCGTTAGATCATTGGTGATAGCGCGAGTGGTGGTAACAATTCATTAAATCAAGTTTGCTAGCTTAAAGTAAACACCAATCTTATTGTATTTAAATATTTGTCGAACAACAAAGCAAAACCACCGCCCACTTGTTAAATACAATAAAACAGTCAATTTTTGAAAAGCAGCCACGAACTGTTGATACCTTTTTATTGAAAAAGCATAAAGCTGCTGTAATGGAAATACTGTGCAGATCAGGTTGTACTATGGTAAATTATTCTTTTTAGTTTACCAATGATATCTTTCTTTAAATCGTACATCAAAGAAAGCCAGAAAATTATCTTTAGCGTGCTCTCTACATGTTTATTTTTTTCTATTTTTTTAGTCTTTCAATTTATATATAAAGAGGTGTTCAATTGTAAATACTTGAGAAGAATATGAGAAAGAAACGGTTCGTGAGTCAGAACAAATTTCTGTTTATTTTTGCACGCGGAATGGGTACTATGAATTATTGAAAGAATACACGATTTTTTCGAAAATGCTTCATTCCATGCTTAGATTGCTTCATTTAATTTGCAAGATTTCATACAAATATTATTTGGTTATTTCGTTTTCTTCAAAGATGTTTTCTAAGCACTCTAATTGAAGACGATCTTTCAGAGTGAAATCTCCAATTTATTTTTGG
Organism: Eudiplozoon nipponicum; assembly: GCA_029291075.1. Taxonomy (NCBI): domain Eukaryota; kingdom Metazoa; phylum Platyhelminthes; class Monogenea; order Mazocraeidea; family Diplozoidae; genus Eudiplozoon; species Eudiplozoon nipponicum. Next base: position 42,744 of record JAQBSW010006945.1, read on the forward strand.
CCATTCATAACGCAGAGGCATGTTACTTTTTTGCAGGTTTAAATCAGAATCCGACCATGGTGGTTCTAAAATTCTATGGTACAGCCGTTCATGCCGCCATAAAATAGACTATTGAAATTTGGACTCATGCGGTCGCCTCATTTTGCAGAGACTCTTGTCTTATTAATAAAAAGAGCTGCACAGGTACCAACCCCGTATCAGTTTGATGTGTTCGCAGGAATTCGATGATTGCTGATCGATACTTGTGCTCCAAGCCTATCAGGCGCGTAACTGTGACTCCTCCAGCGACACCATTTTTGTCCTCAAAATGAAAATTATCCTATATAATAAACACAATTGCATTAACTTAACAAATTAAAAGACATTAGGCCTGAATGCATTATACGCAACTTTGCACCTCGATCGATTGATCCACAACAAGATTTGCCATTAAACCAGAATCAATGAATTACCTATTCCGAACGATGGCAAATTTGCAAAATTAAGAATATTACCTCGCTTTTACAGGGGTATGTTGTGATAAAGATAAAAATTGTAAATGTTGCAAAAGTTACAAAATGGAAACCGAAAAGCTCACGCGAGTCAGGCACAAATTACAGCAAACTGAATTCTAGCAAAATTCAACAGCTTAAATACTAGAGAATATTTAAACAACATGTGTCTTAGAATTTAAACTCATTTATTTCTTTTTTTACAGTATTTGTTCCAATCAGCCACTGTGGTTTAAATTTCCTAATAAATTTTCACTTTAATTTTGTCGGAGAAATTATCTTTCTCCAAATGTTTTTTGCCCATTGTTTCAATGAATAATCCTACAAAATGTCAGCCAGTTGAATTCATTTGTTCATGAAATATCGATTGATGTATTATAGCTTGTGTGAAATATTTTTTCTAGATTTTCCGAAACACTTTGCCTATTTCTTCATATCATAAATCAAGTTTCGATGAATAAGCCTAGAAAAGCTTAGACCGTCATATTTTTCATATTCCACACCAAAATAAAGAGTAGGCAATAAGAGTAATACGGGCTCCTACTGATGACTCGCCAGTAAGCATGTTCACGAGATTATTTCGTTCGGTTCATGCTGTCTGCGCGTTTTCCTTCTGTTCATATTTTAATTTATTTGCTACTAAATGCGCAACACCTAATACACAATTGCATATAATTATTGGTTTACCGTCACAAACAATATCCTATTTTTATTATATTACTTTTTGTCAACAATCAAGTTTCGATAAATGAGTTTTAAAAACAATAGATGAGAATTTAAACAATAATTGATTGCGCGGGTGGTGGTAACAATTCTTTAAATCAAGTTTGCGAGCTTGAAGTAAACACCAATCCCATTGTATTTAACCAGTCATCGAACAACATAACAAAACTACCGCCAGCTGCAACGCACTGACGCGTTTCGACCTTCCATGATCATCATCAGAGTACGACGGCAAACTGACTATCGAGGATCAAACCGCATTGAATATATATGGAAATCAAATTTAGATATGCGGCTCTCACCTCTAGCAGTCTCGCATACATTGAACTTGACTGGAAATGTCGGCTGCACAATTTCTATGCAGTCACGAACATTAACTGTTTGCAGCTTTCGCCACATATACATATATAGGCAATACAATTTAAACAATAATTGATTGCGCGGGTGGTGGTAACAATTCTTTAAATCAAGTTTGCGAGCTTGAAGTAAACACCAATCCCATTGTATTTAACCAGTCGTCGAACAACATAACAAAACTACCGCCACCTGCAACGCACTGACGCGTTTCGACCTTCCATGATCATCATCAGAGTACGACGGCAAACTGACTATCGAGGATC
>JAQBSW010006946.1:0-44568 GCA_029291075.1 Eudiplozoon nipponicum
TATCGAAATTAAGTGAATATGAATACATACTACTTAGTAGATAGTTCTACGAGAAAGGAATTTATGCGAATATGTGCCTGAAATGATTCAATTTGAGCTAGAACTAATTCACATTCTAAACTGCGTGTGGTAATGCAATTTGTTTAAATCAATTTGACTGACTTGAGATAAACATTATTCCGTTTTTATTTAACTCGTGACATAAAATGACTGAACCAAATTCAATTTCAGATATTGACACTTATCGTGGATCCTGCCTTGCCCTGACGGTGTACATTAATGATCGAATAGTCTCAATTCGTTTGCCCAAAGGCAATTTGTCTATGTCGTACGACTGGTTTATTCACATGTTGCCGGTATATTTACATAATGTCGGCAATATTGATTTAAAGAATTGCTACAAGTCAGGTGGCATTTTGAATGTTTCAGTTTAGTCCAGAATTTTAACTCAATTATCCTTCGACTGGCTCACCATTGCAGTTTTTCTTCTTTCCCGGAATTTATTTTGCTCCCTTCACAATTTATTTATTTTAACTAACCCATTGCCTATGACATCCCGTATATCTTAATAAAAGTAACGTTAAGGTTGTGCTATGAAGTTTTTTTTAGTAATAATACTGCACAAACTAAAGAGACAGTTATAATTTTCCAAAAAAAGTTTTATTTCAAGTAAACAAGCATTGATTGCACGAGTAATGACGACAAAGCTATAAAGCAAGTTTGCGAGCTTGAAGTAAACATAAATCCCATTTTATTTGACCAGTCGTCAGACAACATAGCAAAAATACCCTCAATAAAAGGTACTGACGCGTTTCGTCCTTCCATGGTCATTAACAGACAAACTAACTAGTTAGGATCAAACAGCAATGCAAAAATAAGGAAAGCAAAATTGAATATGCGACTCTCACCTCTAGTAATCTCGCGTATATTGTATTTGACTGGAAATGCCGGCTGCACAATTTCTAGGCAGTCGCGAAGATTAAAATTTTGCAGCTTTTGCCGAATATATATATAGGTAATACAATTAAACAATCAATGATTGTGCGGGTGGTGGCAGCAATCCTTTAAAAGAAGTTTGCGCGCTTGAAGTAAACACCAATCCCATTTTATTTATCCAGTCCACGGCTGGATATATACAAAGGAACACGTAACGTTCCATGATAAGTTAAAGAAAAATGATGTTAAAAATCTGGTTAAACAGAAAATGTTTATTTTTATTTTATAACTGCTTATGTTTTAATGAAAGTATGATAGGTAACCAGAATAACTAGTTTCGGGTTTGGCGAAATCTTTACAGCTGAGTTATTCGTCACGCTCGATGTAAATTTGAGCAGAAACCGCAATGGACAACTCGTTGTTCAGGGAAAGTTTCGGTCTCTCTGAATTCTTCACATATGATGATTTAGTAGGGGGAACCGTTTTAATCAATACCTTATACAGCAAATGTTCCCTCATTTCGGCCACTTGTAATGTTTTATGACTATTCGAGTTGTAACCGCATAAACATGTCCTAATACACATTTTCCAATGCCGCGTTTTGCGTACGTGGGTTGTAGCTTTGCACAAACAGTTTCAAAAATATCCGATTGATCACATTTTACACTTCCGTTTTGTCTTCGATCGGGCTGGGTTTGTATTCGTCCCTTTCTTCCGAAGGCTTCAACATTGTTCATACTAGCCAATGGAAATGCGGTTCCATCAGCTCTTTGTTTTTAATCGTCTCGGCTGTTAAAATCTTTCCCGGATGCTTTGAAACGTTCGGCACGCCATGTCCGGATTCATGTTAAACCATCCGGTAAAAGGAACCATGATCACGTCACAGTGAGCAGAATGAGAAAACGCACTGATGCGTGCGTTTTCTCGTACGCTCCATAATCAGCAGTTTCAGCAGATCTCACACTCGTAAAACACAAATCACGCTGCAATAAAGCCGAAGATGGAATTATGTATAAAGAATTTTTACTTGTTGTAAAAATTTCGTGTCTCTTAACACTTTAATGAATTTCAAAGGTATAAGGTACAAAATTCTAATCTTTCAAATACAGGATGCGTAAATTTGATGCATTCTGAAAATCTCATCAGATTCCGCTAGTAAGGTCAATCAAGTTGTCGAAAATGTAGGACAAAAATAACTTTGTGTAAGCAATGTCCGCACCAACAACAGTTGATTTATCATAAAAGAATTCTGTACATACTAATCACTATGCAATCACAAAGGACATGCAATTTTCCATTTAAAATAAGATTGCATATCATATACATTTTTACATTTAGTTAAAATCTTTGAATGATTCGTATTTAATTTAAAAGATTAAACCGTGAAAATATACGACGTTTATCAAAATGGAATCAAACTTTTTCTTTGTTTACGCATTTGCCAAGCAAACCGTTTCATGTGTTGATGTTTGTTTACGCAGAAGCTTTGATGCCAAAAATGAAGTTAAAACTTCGTTTGATAGACGGACAGGTTTACCTGTCACATGCAAGTAAGTTTAAAAACGTTAGTGCGTTTTTTAACGAAAAATTGAAACATAAACCTGAAATAATATTGTATATTTTAAAAGGAAATGTAGAAAACAATTTTATTAAATGTTGGATACTTAACGTATAGGAAAATAACGTCGTTGTTGGTTGCAGTTTTTTGTTTTCTATGTAAACTGTCGATTCACGACATAATATTATTTCTGCTAAAATATGCTTGCTAAATAAAACAGGTTGCGCAATTATGATGCAATGGGACTAATTATTCAATCCCATGTTAAATGCATCGATACGAAGTATTTGAGCGTATTGACTGCTGTGACCCGAATTCTTTGAAGTAATTACTGACTCACTAAACTAAAATTAATTGCGCAGGTGGTGGCAACAATTATTTTAAGCAGGTTGGCGAGCTTAAAGTAAACACCAATCCAATTTTATTTTTCCAGATGTCGAACAACAGTATCACGCACTGACACATTTTGACCTTCAATGATCATCATCACAGTAAGTATGTATTTGGTTTTGCGAACCTAGTAACAAATTAGTTCAGTTGTGACCAGAAGGATAAACCAAAGGCAGCATGAACGGAAAGTATAATCTCATGCACATTCGTTTCGTGCTTACTGGCGACTCATCAGTAGGAGCCGGTATTACGCCCTTTAACCACTATATATTTGGTAGAAGAATGTGGAATAATAGGACGGTACAATCTCCTAGACGAATGTGTAAACCTGTAATAGTGAAGCTAACATCATCTAAAGTCAACGACAATGCGACTTCAATGCTAACTCACACTATATAATATATATACCGAGTCTGTAAAGGATACTAACACTATGGCTATTGTGTTAGTAACTGATACCTTTTTTGAAATCGATGAGTACCGGATACTAACACTATGGTTTCCGAGTCGGTACATGATACCAACCTGATGGATATAAATTTATGCTAAAGTTCACCCAAATTGAGAATTACAACAATTTCCGAACACCTGTTACTCCAGTTAAACCATACACTCTGGCCTTCATCGATATCAGTTATCACATTTCGCGGTAAGCATGACATCATTCGATTCAATATATTACAGTTAAATACTGTTTGTTGCGAAGAACTAATATATATGCAAGTATGTATTAGGTTTTGCGAACCTAGTAACAAATTAGTTCAGTTGTGACCAGAAGGATAAACCAAAGGCAGCATGAACGGAAAGTATAATCTCATGCACATTCGTTTCGTGCTTACTGGCGACTCATCAGTAGGAGCCGGTATTACGCCCTTTAACCACTATATATTTGGTAGAAGAATGTGGAATAATAGGACGGTACAATCTCCTAGACGAATGTGTAAACCTGTAATAGTGAAGCTAACATAATCTAAAGTCAACGACAATGCGACTTCAATGCTAACTCACACTATATAATATATATACCGAGTCTGTAAAGGATACTAACACTATGGCTATTGTGTTAGTAACTGATACCTTTTTTGAAATCGATGAGTACCGGATACTAACACTATGGTTTCCGAGTCGGTACATGATACCAACCTGATGGATATAAATTTATGCTAAAGTTCACCCAAATTGAGAATTGCAACAATTTCCGAACACCTGTTACTCCAGTTAAACCATACACTCTGGCCTTCATCGATATCAGTTATCACATTTCGCGGTAAGCATGACATCATCGAATTCAATATATTACAGTTAAATACTGTTTGTTGCGAAGAACTAATATATATGCAAGTATGTATTAGGTTTTGCGAACCTAGTAACAAATTAGTTCAGTTGTGACCAGAAGGATAAACCAAAGGCAGCATGAACGGAAAGTATAATCTCATGCACATTCGTTTCGTGCTTACTGGCGACTCATCAGTAGGAGCCGGTATTACGCCCTTTAACCACTATATATTTGGTAGAAGAATGTGGAATAATAGGACGGTACAATCTCCTAGACGAATGTGTAAACCTGTAATAGTGAAGCTAACATAATCTAAAGTCAACGACAATGCGACTTCAATGCTAACTCACACTATATAATATATATACCGAGTCTGTAAAGGATACTAACACTATGGCTATTGTGTTAGTAACTGATACCTTTTTTGAAATCGATGAGTACCGGATACTAACACTATGGTTTCCGAGTCGGTACATGATACCAACCTGATGGATATAAATTTATGCTAAAGTTCACCCAAATTGAGAATTACAACAATTTCCGAACACCTGTTACTCCAGTTAAACCATACACTCTGGCCTTCATCGATATCAGTTATCACATTTCGCGGTAAGCATGACATCATTCAATTCATGCGTGTATCTGAATGCCGCTTTTCTGGGTATCACATCTTTGTTTACTGGTACACAAAGATGTGATAGAACCGCTATTTCCAATTGAAGTAAAAATGAGTCAACCCGATCAAAGACAAACAAAATTGGAAATAGTGACAAATCGGATCTTGTGTAACTGCCCGTACATAGCTACCTGCGTACGCAAAACGCGGCATTGATAACCTGAATGCTTACACACCGCAAAATATTGAGTTTAAAATCATTCAATTCAATATATTACAGTTAAATACTGTTTGTTGCGAAGAGCTAATATATATGCAAGTATGTATTAGGTTTTGCGAGCCTAGTAACAAATTAGTTCAGTTGTGACCAGAAGGATAAACCAAAGGCAGCATGAACGGAAAGTATAATCTCGTGTACATTCGTTTCGTGCTTACTGGTACGACTGAAAACTGGCTAGCGAGGATCAAGCCGCAATGCATATATATATATATATATATATATATATATATATATATATATATATATATATTGTATTGATTTATTAATCAAACTTTTATCTCTAGATTGCTAAGTTTAAAGGATTGAAAAACTGAATGAAATAGTGTGTGCATAGCTCGAACTGTTGTACTGAAGGGGGTAACTTGTGAATTGTTAATGTCTCTACAAAAAGAATCCAACGCTGTGAGAAATTTTACAATCTGCGATGGTATTTTTGATATTGGGGGAAGAGTTTACATTGGACGACGCCTCCGGAGCTTGATCAAACACTAATCTGCTATATTTCGTCGCAATGGATAATAAAAAACCCTTTTTTAGGAGCCATCTTATCAGACATTAAATTAAGTCAAGCTTTGGTGTTCTGAGTAGCGCTAGTCTTTGGCGTACAAGGCCTTTAATTGATCAATGTTACTCTCCAGAGCCAGCCGTCACGTTGCAGCGAAGCAAGGTCTCCCTGAGTAGAGTTATCGGGCGAGCACTGTGAATGCCTCGTTATTGTGTTCGATTTTATTGTTTGCTGTTGCAAAACGCACGCCCTGTCGATACGCGCAACATAACTGGCTTTCTGCTTTCGTAATGCAGTTGTTTCATAAATATGAGCACGACGTTGAGTTTCTTTCATTAACCGACGGAACTAAAAATAATTTAAGTCGTATTGGTTTATCCTATGCCTACTTTTATAAAAACTAAATCTCTTAAATTAATTAATTGAAATGTGCCAGATTTAGAATTCTTTTGAAATTATTGAATCAAAAAATATTGTCTGAAAAGTGGATCTAAATAATTTTTGTAGCATTTTTAATTTAAAAAAAAACATTAGTTATTAATGTTGTTTGTTCATCCTCGGTTTCAGCTCCTGATTTCTTTTTGTTGAGTGCAATAATGCAATAAAGGCGAATATGGCTTCAGTCTTTATTACCTTTGTAAATTTTAATGTTGCATTGTCCTAAGCATATTCTCCATATTGAATCTGAGCGTTTCTTATTTAAATTAAATTCGTGACAGCCAAAGGAAGCAGGCACATTTAATTTAGTCTTGCTTAAGAGTGAAAAAATAGAATTGAATGTCTTTATTTGGATTCGAACCCCACTTATACCATAAAATAGATAACAGTGTTACACAATTTACAACAGAAAAAAACATCACATAACATATATATATATATATATATATATATATATATATCCATTAATTATCATATAAAAAGTAAGTCTCAATAATTTTGTGATATGGTTTATCAACACCTGAACATCCTGCAGCAATATCACTGTGAATAATATATTAAATTTGATACAATTATTATTATAATGGCAAAAATTGTTTTCGTGTTTTATCAAAATTATGCAATAATTGATGATATAAATAATTTTGAAAAAATTCATCGATGCTCTCTGACCCGTTAATTGGAAAGATTATGGTACAAATGGAGTATATTATTATACATAAATGAGAACGATAACAAACAGCTGTCTATTCTAAATGATAACTAAAATGATGATATAATGCATAGTTTCTCCAACATAATAAATCAGATAGTAGATACAACATTTCAAGAAAGTAAGTTGCTGATTACATCTATCTTCGTCTTTTTTCACCCCCGAGAAAGTATTGTAATAGTCAAAATCCAAAGGATCATTAGGATCATGGAGTTTTCCTAGTTCAGTACATAAAACTTTGAAAGGCATCTTAGACTGAGGCCCTTGCTCCAAAACCCTTTGGTGATTGATTGCAAATTTTATAAATTTTCGAAAATGCAAACATCTTTCTCGCAATATTTCTCACCAATGGAGGAGAGATCGCGAAATGTCGAGATACAGATCCCACTCCACGAATCATTCTTATTGAATTCATATAGGCTCCTGTCCACTAATTCAATTGGAATACATTTATACAATATGACATCCTTCGAAACCATAAAGTTTTCAGCAATACGAACTGTAATCTGCTGGCATATATGGTGCAGGACACAGTAGTACTGTCCAATTTAATTTCGAGTTACCTAACAATTCTGGATCATTAAAATCAGATTTTCCTTACTACTGTATATTTATTAAGTTGTGCGTATTTTGAAATTCGACGCTCGTTTCAGGTAATTGTAAGTTGAAATTAAGACCAAGTGAGAACCATGATTAGCATTTGGTTATTTATAATGGTATCTAATATGATGATATAATGTATAGTTTTTCCAATAACATAATAAAAATAGTAGATACAATAATTTCAATTAGATATGCCGGTGACCACATGTATCCTTGAATAATTTTTAAGCACGTGAACATTTTTTCATAATCAAAGTTCAAAAGATCAATAGGATCGTATATTTTTCCTAGTTCAGTACATAAACATTTGAAGGGCTTCTTAGATGGAGACGTTCCTCCAAACCACTTTGGTATTTGATTGCAAATTTTAGAATTTTTTGAAAATGAAAATACTTTTCTCGCAATATTTCCCACCAAAATAGGAGAGATCGCCAAATTTCCACATACAGATTCTACTCCAGGAATCTTTCTCATTAGATTTATATAGGCTCCAGTCCTCTGATTCATTTGAAATACATTTGTACAATAGCAAATCCTCCGAAAACATAAAGTTTGCGGTGATACGAACGTGATCTGCTGGAATAAATGAAAGCAGGACAAATCAGCGCGTTCCATTTTAAATCAGGGTTACCTGACAAGTCTGGAAAATTTACAAAATATTTTCCGTATTATTGTATATTTATTAAGTTGTGCTTAATCTTGAAAATCGACGCTCGATTCCGGTAATTGGAAGTTGAAATTAAGGCCAATTATCATAAGCAAGTTAGTCTAGGGGATATAACTGACAAGTTCGGGATATCAACCTGATCGTAGCTAACAAAATTAAATCGGCCTAGGTTGCACGGTTATACTAATATTTAAACGAATCCTGAATCTTGAAGATGTGCTTCTGCGAACAGCGCAACATCCTCTGCATATATAATTGCTATACCCTTAGACCCCTGGTATAATTCTCCAGTTGTAATTAAATGCATTTTGTAAATAAATTCCCAACACTCACTAAGTGTGTGTGTGTGTGTGTGTGTTACGCAGCTCTCTTTTAACAACACGTTTACGTGCTTGACATAAGCACGCATCGAATTTTGCGACTGGATAGCGTGCAATTATTAAAAGTACAACACTCATTTTAGGAATAAACTACGTCGGTGATGACATAATCTTGAATTATTTCAATAATTTGCCTATTTATTATTTCATTTATCATCGAATTAAATTCCTTTCCAGGAATATAGTATTTCGAAATTATAATTACACCCGTTTCTTGAATACACGTACGGTTTTTTTTGGTCGCTGTTTGTAGACTCGCCCACTCGGAAGCAAATATGCCTCGTTCTATGCCTCTTACGTATCTCATTCTGCACGAAATTTAAAGAGATCCCAATAGAACAGACACCGGTCAATTGGAGGAATTGCCTTCCCTACCTATAGCAATGCTGAGTTCACACTAAGAGCATATACATAAACAAAATCCCGCCATCAGTTTTCAGTTCAGTAAAACTTCCTCAGGTGACATGGTGTCCGATATATAGTGAAACACAACGGGTAGCTTGTTATGCACGCAGGACTTGTTAGATACCAATTTTAGTTCAATTTGAAAAAAAGTCAAACACAATAAGCATAAGTTAGTGTATAATTCAAGCTTGCGAATCTTATGAGCCACGGATCGCATAGTGGTTAGTGCCCGAGCCTCTGGATCAAGTGTTCCCCGGTGCAAGTTCTTGCACGGAAAATCCTGGACAGTACTTGACCTGTTCCCAATAAAGGGAAAACCAACGTGCTGGAAGAATTGGCTTTTCTAGCTTATGCAAGATTTTCTATATACTACCAGCACATAAATAATTAAAATCATGTTATAATACTACGATTCAATATAACTCCCGCAAGTCGAAAGGTGTCTGGTGTACAATGAGAGTCCTTGAGTGGCTAATTTGAACACCAGGTCCTAAGAGATTCCAAAAATGCTTCTCGCCAATGAAAGTCCAACCAAACAAATATAAGGCGTTGTATGACTTAAATGTAGTGTACAGTACGCAGTACAGTTCTCTTAATGAAAAATGTTTCAATCTCTGTATCAAATGTGTCCCGGTTAATTTTACTTCCGCGAAAAACTGTAGGCAAGTACATGAAGAGATCCGCATACGGAGGAAACCGGAATAGCGGATGTATTTCATTTGCTACATGTTGCAAAGAAGCACATATATTGACATATATTTGATTAAAATCGTGCCTTCCAACTTCAGTACAGCATATCAGACCCTAGCGCATGGATTCTGGTTTTTAAAGTCAGGTTGTTTGTGATTATTTTAAAATTGACGTTTTACATGATTCCAATTGGGTTAGATACTGTCTGTTACGGAGACTTAATATATATGCAAGCATGTCTTAGGCGTTGCGAACCTAGTAAGCTTACCACGAAATGTGATAACTGATATCGATCAAGGCCAGAGTGTATGGATTTACTGGAGTAACAGGTGTTCATAAATAGTTGTAATTCTCAATTTCGGTGAACTATAGCATACATTGATATCCATCATGTCAGTACCATGTACATTTTCGATACTACAACGTTGGTATCGAATACTGACACAATAGCCATAGTGTTAGTATCCTTAACAGATTCGGTATATATATATTATATTTGAATTGAATGATGTCATGCTTACCGCGAAATGTGATAACTGATATCGATCAAGACCAGAGTATATGGATTTACTCGAGTAACATGTGTTCAGAAATAGTTGTAATTCTCCCTTTCGGTGAACCATAGCATACATTGATATCCATCATGTTGGTACCATGTAACCTTTCGGTACTATAATGTTGGTTTCGGTTACTGACACAATAGCCATAGTGTTAGTATCTTTTACAGATTCGGTATATATATTATACAGTGTGAGTTAGCGTTGAAGTCGCATTGTGGAAGACTTTATATGATGTTAGATGAACAATGCACGTGTCGAAATTTCATTTAAACCACTATAGTTATACTTTGGAATTTCTTATTTAAGACCAGCTGTTGGAATTTTATAAGATGAGCGCAAGTTATGCATTTACATGTATATACTTCCAATGTGTTCTGTTTAAAATTAGTAATAAAAACTTAAAAACAACTACATGAAACAGAAATCATTAAATGATAATTTATCCTCCGTTCACGTGAGACAAATTGTTTCATTCGTAACATTTGGAATGGTGTAATACAAAGGTGCATGTATAAGTATTCAATTAAATTTAATTAGCACAATTGTACATCCAACAGTGTGAAACTGCAGTCAGTATATATTCTTTTAACTTTATCAAGCGTCAGACTAATTGATTTTGTTCTGAACTATTAAATTGGTTAAATACAAAGGGAGATCGATATATTTTCTAATTTTGCGTACTCGGGTTCTATCTTTGCACCAACAGTTTCTGGAAGGTCCGATTGATCACAATATCTATTTCCATTTTGTCTTCGATCGGGCTGGGCTTGTATTCGTACCAATGGAAATGCGGTTCTATCACATCTTTGTTTACTGGCTGTGATAGAACCACATTTCCATTTGGACGAATACAAACCCAACCCGATCGAAGACAAAAAGGAAATTGAAATCGGGATCAATCGGATCTACGTGAAACTGTCCGTGCAAAACTACTACCCGCGTACGCAAAACGCGGCATTGTAAAATATGAAGCTGGCACTCGGCAATCAATTTTCAAAAGATCGATATATGTAGGATGGAGTCAAAACAAGTAAATAATTTCTGGATAAATGAGCGAAATTAAGTCAAATGTGAAGCTTAATTACGATGTGAAATAGAATAAATGATTGCAAGACGAATACAATCTGATAATTAATTTAGGGAGATATGAGTAATATTAGGAAGAAAAAAAGATGAAATTACCTTAGTAAGCATTCAACTGACTATAGACCACAAAATGTAGAATAATACAACAAGAGAAATGTTAAATTATGAAATTAAGGAGGAATATACTGTCTATAATTGGCTAACTGATAATAAAATAATCAGCGTATTAGCGTTAAAGTCGCATTGTCGAGATTTGATATGATGTTAGCATCACAACTACGGGTTTACAGATTCGTCTAGGAGATTTTAGCGTTTTTTTCCCCACATTTTTCACCTAAATATATAGTGGTTAAAGGGCGTAATACCGGCTCGTACTGATGAGTCGCCATTAAGCACGAAACGAATGTGCCTGAGATTATACTTTCCGGTCATGCTGTCTTTGGTTTATCCTTCTGGTCACAACTAAATTAATTTGTTACTAGGTTCGCAACACCTAATACATATTTGCATATATATTAGTTCTCCGCCTCAAACAGTATCTAACTATTAATAAGCCCGTTTTAATATTTTATTCTTAATCTTTTACCGGTGCCAGATTCAAATTCATATTCATGTTATAATTTTATTCAAACATTGGCCAATGCTGTATCCCAAATCGATAACAACCATATTCCCATATATGTTGCATTCATACTATCATCTCTTGATTTAATTTCATTATATGTCTTAAATTATCTCTTAGCCAAATTACGACACATTATCGATGACTGGTTAAGTAAAATGGGATTGGTGTTTACCCTCGGCTCCAAACTTGATTTAAAGAATTGTTTAGAGTAGTTGCAGTTAACGGTATATACAGTCACGACTGCATAACGGGCATGATCAAAATTCGTAACATGTACATAGCTACACACAATTCTATGTTTTCCTCTTCAAATCTTGATTTTGCGCATGTTTCAAACAGCAGATATGCGACTACAGTCTCCCCATTGCATTTCATACACCCCTGATGTTTCTTAGGATTAGCATTTTTTTCGTTTAGTTTAGAAGGTACAGTGTACATAGTGAGGACAGCCTTAAAATAATGATTTATTTTCCTGTTTAGTTTAGAGCCTTCTAGTACCATGATTCTAAAATTTTTCTTCGCGTTCTCAGGGCGATTTAAGCAGATATGCTATTGAGAGAATATTAGTTTGGAAGTGCGTCTAGAGGCCTGAAGATGGTCCGGGTTATTCTAAACCGAAACCTCGCCAGTCAACAAAGATTAGCTCGCACCTCATTTCCAGTGGTTATTATGAATTTGCTGATAGCTCAAGTAATAAATTAATGATTTTGGATAAAGATAAGCCTATTAGTGGGTGTATCATCTTAAAACTGGGTAATCAATCAATGGTTGTAAAATGCGTTAAAATTTAATATTTTAAATCTTTTATTTTACTGTATTTTTTATTTAAAATTTTTGGTCATCTGAACGTTAGTTATATTAATTTTACCTTCTTTTCCTAAGATTGCTTATACATTGGTCAATATGTTTAATTATTTTACTCAACCTACCAACACTTATCGCATTTCATATCTTAGATAAGCTTCTTATTTTATAAAATTCTTATCATTTGCCAAAACATGCATTTTTTGGCTTGCCTTCACACCTCTATTAAGACCATATTCGTAATAAACCTTAACAATCAAACTTTCAATCAGACGCGCGAAAATGACGAACTAACATATATTACCTCAGTTTCAGTTAGCTGGATGTACATGTGTTTAAGTCATATTTTACTGAATATTTAAATATTATACATACTTGCACGCAAGCACAAAAAGATGTGTGCATATCTAAAACAAGTCAGTGCTAAATATAACTCGAGTATTTTCATTAAATGTTCACACGCGTACTGTTACTCTGCTTTAATTTTATTCCAATTACATTTACGTTCGATTATTAGGAGTGCATTAGATTTATTGGTCTCACCACTATAAAATGTAAACACAATTTTAATTAGGTCATTCCACACGGTGTATATAAAGCGGATAGTCTAACGATGGGAACCAATATTGGCATTCGAAATATCCCTAACCGATGAAACAATCGAAACATTTACCGTAGTATTGCCATCGATATCAGGCAGCATTGAAGCATCGAGTTTCTAAATTTTTGATTATATAATGTGACACTAAAAATAGAATTCCAGCAGTAATGCCGATAAATATTGAAAGAAATATGCGTATGATTAGAAGCAATCTGTTAGGCAATTATGAAATAGCTCAGTTTTCCAATCATTCATAGAACATTGTATTAATTAGAATTATTTGAGAATTAAAATATATTTAAATACAATTACGCTAGGTAAATCTTTTAAACATGATTTTTGAAAATATTACGAACACGTTGGTTCCCAAATTTAGATAATCGTCCGACTTTATTTATTACATCGAATGATAAATTAAGGCCTTATTTCTTATTCTTATGAGTGTAGATGGTTCTAAATAGACAAAGGAGTTCACTGACAATGTTTAAAATATAGAAATTATAGGAAATATACACGTTAGAAAATTGAACAGTTTGGTATTTTATAGGTCTAGTTTTATCGTAACTAATTTTAAAGTAAATTGATCAACAGTACATCTTATGGTATAACCGGTTAAATGCTGAATCTCCGAGATTTGCTTTCGCGGATTGTCTCTTTGCACTCTCAGTTACGCAAAGATCGAATTGATACCCATTCCTAAGTTCGCATCGCGGTTGTCTTCTTTTAGGCTTGGTGCAGATTCGTTCCTTTCTTCCGAAGGCTTCAACATCGTTGATACTAACCACTGAAATGAGGTACGATCTAGTCTTCGTTGAATGGCAACCTTTCGGTACGATCTTTCCCGTACCATACTCAGGCTTCTAATCACACAAAGACAGTAAAATGCTCACAATAGCAGATTTAAGCAGAGTATAGGAAATATACATGATAGCATATTGAAAGTTCGGTAATTTATAAACATTACCTAGCTAGGTATTGTAAATGGCCCAACAATAAATCATATGTTGAATAAAGTTAAATTAATGAAATGTGGTTTGATCAGAGCACTGGCATACGAAATATCATTTAGAATAGAGCTCATTAGAGAAGCTGTCAAAACGGCGTAAACTCTAATAAATAAGGAAAAGGTTAATAAAGAATTTTATATTGATTTGAATGGTTTCAGAACACCAATAAAATAATTTTTAGTCAAAGTTTGAAATTCGACGTCTAAAAATTGAATATTTTTACATTTCAATCAGCAGATAAAAAGAAGAGGTATGCCGCTGATAAGCCGATCAGATTATAATAATGGAATGTAGATGGTTTAAATGTACAGACTAGGTGACTAAGAAAGTTTTAAATTGGTAAATTAGAGGAAATAGACACGATAGCATATTGACCAATTTGTTCATCTAAATGAGGTAGGTCTAGTTTAATAGTAGCTAATCGTATAGTAACTTGATCAACATTAAATCTATGGTGCATCATGCTATATTATTGAACCGTGGTTTGATCAGTGCACTACCGTAGGATAAAGCAGTTGGATGAGAGCTCATTACAGAAACTGTCAAAACGGCGAAACTCTAATAAATAAGGATAAGATTAATAAAGAGTTTGATATTGTTTGCATGGTTATAGCACATCAAAGGAATAATTTTGAGTACAAGTTTTTTTTAAATTCAAAGTTTAAATACTGAACAATGTTACATGTCTAAAAGCAGATAAAATAAGGGCAATGGCGCTGATGAGTCAATCAAATTTTTACAATGGCATGTAGATAGATTTAAATGTACACAGGTTTTCATTGAAAAAGTTTGAAATTAAGAAATTATTGAAAATATACTCGCTAGGAAATAGACCAGTTTTTCTTAAATTTATAGACATTACTGAAGTAGGTCTAGTTTACTCGTAGTTAATAGTATAGTTAAACGATCAACACTAAATTTTATGGTAAATAAAGTTACATTGTTGGACCGTAGTTTGAACCCTGAACTAGCGATCAAAATATCCGTTAATAAATAGCTCACTACAGAAACTGTCAAAACGCAGAAACCTCTAATAGATAAGTATAAGGTTAAAATCGAATTTGATTTTGCTTGGATAATTTTAGCACATCAAGAGGATAATTTAAAGCCCAAGGATGACATTCAAACCTTTAAAATTGAACATTTTACATGTCTAAAAGCGAATAAATGAGAAGCTACGTTGCAGATGAGTTAATCCAAGTACCGTAATGGAATGCTAGAATAGTTTAGTAATAACAAAATGTAAAAAAATAAAAACGTCCAAAATGATATATGAGAAAAGCATGAAAATTTAATAGTAATTAATATTATTGTTAGAGAGGAATTGAATTAGGTTCATGATACCAACCTCATACAAAGTGATACAATTTCAATTAAAATGAGTTTTCGGTCAATTAGAAGAAACCTGGTAAACCATTAAGAATAAACTTTAATATCCAGCACTCAAAATATTTAAATTTTCTAACTTTCTATGCCTTAGAATAAGAAATTATTTCTACTAGTTAGATCTCACATTAATGATGTTAATTAGTGGATTTAAACTGTTGATAAATAGGTACCAGATGGAGTTGATATTTTGTTGAGCATAGCTTCTGTACACAAATATATTGGTAATATTAAGACCTGGATTGATTTCGACCGTCCATTTTTAATCACAGTTTCATATTAGAGCAAATAAAATGACGATTTAAATCATTACGAAGATAATGTGTGTACGAATGTTCTCCCCATAGTTTACATTTACAAAACAATTTTATAAAAATTCGAGGTAACCTAATGGGGCAACTGTTGTCGGTTCCCTTAGCAAATATTATTGTGAATTATTTTAAAAATTACTCGTTTACGGTTTTTATGATACTTTGGCGATCTGGAATCTTGGTTTTAAAGATATGGTAATTAAAATAATTATCTAATCAAATAATCAAACCTCAATTTACTATTGAATAGGAATAATCAGTTGAATTACCCCGATTGAATACATGTTAATCAAAAATGTTCAAATTTTAGCATGAGATAATTTTAGGAATAATTCATGTGCGGGAATCCTTTCTAATTTTAAGTCAACTCATCCCAATGGGACGAAATTCGTTGTTTCAAAATAACAAACAATAAGAAGCCTTAGATTAACTGGCATAAAATATAGTGAGTTAGGACTAAGGCTGAATGCGTAAAACATTCAAGTCTAATTATTTATCTCGTAAATTTATTAAAGGAACGGGGATGGGTGTCACAAGAAACTTTAATCATAATTTGAGCGAAGGAAGATTGATGGATTATGATACTAACTCGCTCTTAACTGAGAGAGAAAGTAAATCAATACCGTTAAAATAATATATTAGAAAAATTTCACAAGTGAATTTTAACCTACGCAATTTTGAACTCTAGCCAAAAGGAAATAAATAAACCCTTTGAAATACAATTAAACACCCATTGGTTTCGCGGGTAGTGATAAGAATTGTTTAAATAAAATTTGTGAGCCTCAAGTAAACATCAATCCCTTTGTAGTAAACTTGTCGGCGAACAACATAGAAAAACATTCGTCAGTCACACGTACTGATGTCTTACAACCTTCCAAGATAATTATAAGAGTACGATGGTAAACTGACCAGCGAGGATCAAACCGCAATGCATATATATGGAAAGTAAATAGATATGCAGCTCTCACATCTAGTAGTCTCGCATTCGCTGTACTTGACTCAAAGATTTCGGCTGCACAATTTCTATGTAGTCACCAAAGTTTACTGTTTGAAGATTTCACCACACACATTAATATAGGCAATACAATTAAACAAACATTGATTGCGCGGGGGGTTATAACGATTATTTCAATCAAGTTTGCGGTCTTGAAGTAATCATCAATCCCATTGTATTTAACCAATCGTCGAAAAATTTAGCAAAACTACCGCCATACCCACGTTTCTACATTCCATGATCATCATAAGAGTACAGCAGCAAACTGTCCTGACTACTAGAGGTGTGAGCCACATATCTAAATTTGCCTTCCATATATATTCCATGTGGTTGGACCTTTGCTATTCAGTTTGTTGTCGTACTCTGACGATGATCATAGATGTTCGAAACGCATCAGTAACTGACGGTTGTTTGCTATGTTGTTCGACCACTGGTTAACTACAACGATATTGGTGTTAACTTTAAGCTAGCAAATTTTATTTAAAGAGCCCTTGGAAATGTCAGGAATTTATGAATTCCCATGAAAATCCTGAAGTTCCAAGTATATTGTTAAAATCGTGCGCTCAATCAAAGTTAGAAGTGAAGAGCAAAGAACTGCATGCAAGTATGGAGTTTTAACAAAATTTTATATTATTTTTATAAGGTATAAACTGGACAGAATGTTAACTTTAGACGCATAGCAATATTTGGTCGTAGGAGGATGATGAGATTGATTAGGAAATCTGTTGAAATTAAATTGAAAGATGATTTTATGAATGTAGTATCTGTGGAAATATCGTTAGGTTTGATTTAAAATACTGAAACATTGGATGTTAAGAAAAAAATATGGATATGAATTAGAATATGAAACTTACCTCGGTAAATGATAAAGACTTTTATTATAACCAAGGTTGCCGTCTTGATATAAACACTTGACCCATTAATTACTTACATATTCTAGTATAAACTAAGAATTTTATAGTGTAGAAAAGGCAATATACATGCAATTCTTAGTTTATACTGGCATATGTAAGTAATTAATGGGTCAGGTGTTTATATCTAGACCGAAACCTTGATTATAATAATTGTTATCACCACCCGCTCAACCAATGTTCGTTTAATGATAAAGACTGTTGGATTAAGATTGACTTATTAGTGGGCTCATTAGTGGTTAATCAATTATTGGTGATACAATACTACGAAATTTAATCCTTTAGCGGTTCTAGACTTTGGTTTCTTTAATTTGTGGATCTTCGTAAATTGAACGTTCATTGAAGGATTCGTAAATCTATCGCGTGAATTGCCTATAATATCGTTAATTAATTTTCGTAATATACTTTTTGTACCGTCACTTATTTCATTTCGAATCTCAAATAAATTTCATATCTTATTTAATTTGATCATTAAAATTGTCATATTTTTAAAAATTGTCCCAACCTATCTTTTGAGATCACATTGATATAGCATACTTTAAAACGCTAAGAAATAACAATTTGACTTAAACTTACACAGGGTAAATTTACAACTGTTCACTCTAGTAGACATAGACGGTTGTACCTTTGTATTAGTTATACTTAACAGAATCCTAATGGATTATACAAACAGGCACAATTATTTATATCTGATGAAAATCGCTATCTTAACATCATTAATAATCAGAAGCCTTAAATCATTAGATAGAGAACATAGAGCTTTGGATTTTTTCCTACGGCGTAAAATATGCACGGATAATGCCTCTACTTTCAATTTAATAAAAGTGACAATGATGGATGACGAAAAACTACTTAACTCTAATTTGAGGTACGTAAAATTTGATAGAGCGAAGGAAGATCGATGGATAATGATACTACCGCCCTCTAAACCGAGAGGAAAATTGAATCGATAGCTTTATAATAAAATATGCGAAATTTGATTAGACTTACTGTTAGCGTGTGCACTAAAATGAAGACATTGAACAATTAGATACATCAGGAGTTAATTGAATCCCGTGCAAAATTTGTAGTCTTAAGATTGTTGATGTAATCAAAGTGTTAGTACCATGTATCTTTTGGGTAGTATAATATTGGTATCGGTTACTGACACAATAGTTATAGTGTCAGTATCCTTCACAGACTCGGTATATATATTATATAGAGTGAGTTAGCTTTGAAGTCGCATTGTCGAGACTTTATATGATGTTAGCTTCACTATTGCAGATTTACACATTCGTCTAGGAGATTGTATCGTCCTATTATTCCACATTCTTCACCCAAATATATAGTGGCTAAAGGGTTTAACAACGGCTCCTACTGATGAGTCACCAGTAAGCACGAAACGAATGTGCATGAGATTATACTTTCCGTTCATGCCGGCTTTGGTTTATCTTTCTGGTCACAAATGAACTAATTTGTTACTAGATTCGCAACGACTAATACATACTTGCATGTATATTAATTTTCCGCAACAAACAATATTTAACTGTTGATTTAATCATTGGACGTATGAAGATAAGGCTAGGAGAAATTAGAACTGCATGCAAGTATGGACTTATCACTGAATTCGATCTCACCTGTCGTGTAGTAGAGATTGGTAATATAGTTAACTGTTATCATCTATAGGTTTTGGTTAAAATGCACGCGCGATACAGCATCGATTCTAGCTCAGTGAAGATAGAGTCGCAAATTTATTTTTTATTAACTTCCCTATTTTTTCTCTGGTGGGCAGAATGGCTGTGATTTTCTTTTCCGTTTATGACATGATACAGTGCAAATCACAGGGAAACTTCAATGGGGATATCTCCTTGTACTAAATCTCATTTGGTCATACGGTATTTCATATAGATCTAATTTGCTTCATTTATGGTTGCAATCTAGATTGTGATACTCACATTATCTAGACCCTTCCTTTCTTAAATCACACTTTAAAAAAAATATTTTCTTGTTTTAATTAATATTTTATTCATTAATGCAACTTTTATTTTGTTTTTTTAATTTTTTCTTTGTCTCTTGTTTTCGTTTTTCTGTTTCTTTATTTATTTATTTTTCTTCTAGCAGTTATATGGCAATGAAGTATCGATTTCTGACGGTTTTTTTGCAATCCATTAGCATGATATACGTGTTGCAACACGTAGTCGCAACAGACAAACGCGAATAATTAGTGAATCTATCAAAAAATTCAAGAGTTGATTTTAGAAACGAAACAGACGTGGAAATTTCATTGGGTTAGGGTTAGAATTCGGAAAACCTAATAGTAAGATTCGACGATTTCACGAGTCAGAAACTGAGGCTAGTTCGAGTAAAAGATTGAGCATATTGCATCGAGATATTAAAGTGTTGAACGCTTTTTAAAGGTGATTTATATTTTCCTTATTTGCTTATCATTTTGTTAATTAATATTTGTAATTTTATTGTCCGATCATGACATACTTTATTTCATGTTTTAGTTAAACTTCTTATTTTAACTAAATTTTGTCTTCTCCCACCCCACATATTGAGATAAGCCTCATATTTCACCGTTGAAAATGTTTTAATGAAGCAATTAGTTGGACACATTTAAAAGGTAAATAAACATAGACAGACTGCGGCTAACTTATACGGATGTACATATTTATTAATGATATTTACCTGAATACTAATGAGTCATGCATACACACATGTGCATACGTTGCGTGCGCCTATAAATTAAGATGACGACAGTTTTTGACATGGCAAGCCAATCAAAAGTAAAATTGGAATCTTTAAAATGAAAAAAATTGTGAAACAGGATTATTCCGTTTATGCTGTTTTCGGTTTATCAATCTGGTCACAAGTGAACTAATTTGTTACTAGGTTCGCAACACCTAATACACACTTTCATATGTATTAGATCTCCGCAACAAACAGTATTTTACTGTTATTCGAAATTACCTGATGAAAATTATGATAACGATAATTAAATTGATGTTGACGAAGATGATGTTGCAACTATTGGTGTTGACGACTATAATTTTAATGATGATGACGATGATGATAATGAGGATGACGATGATAAAGATGAAGGCGATGGAGATGATGAAAATGATGATGTCGATATTGCGGAAGATTATGATGAAGATAATGACGATGACGGTGATGATGAAAAAAATAATGTTGCTAAAAATAACATTAATGATACAAATGATTTTTATATTAAAGATAATGATGATGACGATGACGACGACGATGATGATGATGATGATGATGATGATGATGAATATGATGAGGATGATGAGAAGGAGGAGGAGGAGAAGGATTATGGTAACGATGATGATGAGGGGGAAGATGATGGTGATGATCATGATGATGATGATGATGCCAATGAAGGTGAATTGATGACGATGATGATAATGATGATGATGCCGGTGATGGTGAATTGATGATGATGATAATGATCGTTGTCATGATTATGATAGTGATATTGCTGATGATGATGTTGCTGAAGATGATGGAAGGGATGATGCCAATGATGATTAATAGATGATGATGAAGATCATCATCATCATTATAATGATCATGATGCCAATGCTGGGGAACTGATGATGATGATGAAAATGATGTTGATGATGCCGGTGATGGTGAATTGATGGTGATGATGATGACGATGATGATGATCTTGGTCATGATGATGATTGTGATGTTGCGGATGATGATGATGATGATGAAGATGATGATGGATTTCATGATGCCGATGATGGTGAATTGGTCATGATGCCGACGAATATTATCGTGGTGGTGATGATAATGAGGACGATGATGATGATGATGATGAGGAGGAGGAGGAGAAGGATTACGATGCTGATGATGAGGACGATGATAACGAGAATGATGATCATGATGATGAGGAGTAGGATGATGTTGATGCCGATGATGGTGAATTGATGATGATGATGATGATGATGATGACGATTATGATGCCGATGATGGTGAATTGATGATGATGATGACGATTATGATGCCGATGATGGTGAATTGATGATGATGGTGATGATTACGATGATGATGATGATGATGATGATGATGATGATGATAATGATGATGCTGCTGCTGATGATTGTGATGATGATGATGATTGTGATGATGATGATGATGATGATGATGATGATGATGATGATGATGATGATGATGATGATGATGATGATGATGATGATGATGATTGATGATGATGATGATGATGATGATGATGATGATGATGATGATGATGATGATGATGATGATGATGATGATGATGATGATGATGATGATGATGATGATGATGATGATGATGATGATGATGATGATGATGATGATGATGATGATGATGATGATGATGATGATGATGATGATGATGATGATGATGATGATGATGATGATGATGATGATGATGATGATGATGATGATGATGATGATGATGATGATGATGATGATGATGATGATGATGATGATGATGATGATGATGATGATGATGATGATGATGATGATGATGATGATGATGATGATGATGATGATGATGATGATGATGATGATGATGATGATGATGATGATGATGATGATGATGTTTCTGCGTCAGTACGTGTTAGCAGCAGTTGATTTAACATTTTAGTTGGACTGGGTAGGTACTATTTAAATGGTTTTTATCCTAAATAGATGAAGATTATTTAAATTTCATTATGCATATCTGAATAGGCTTATGCAAATACGTATGTGTGTATACAACTAGTCGTTTGTGCAATAAATGCTTTCCCAAAACTGGAGAACGTAAATGGATTTTGCCTCCTTTATTTCATGCATGGGCTTTTAAAGTCCCAATCCTTCAAAAATTTTACGCATTTGCACATGCCACTTTCATATTTCATTAGTAGCATGCCATGTTCGTTTGAAAAAAAATTTCCTAGAAATGCATAGTCAACGCTACGAGTATATGTAACCAAGAAAATACCATTTATAGTAAACATGAAAAAATTGAAAATATTTAAACCCAACATCTAATTTTTCGTTGACATGTGGAATACCAACTAGTAAAATTTGTTACGAATTTGCAATTGTTACTTTATACTGATACATGTATGTAATTAATGGGTCAGGTGTTTATTTTAGTACACTATAAAGGAAAGACAGCAAGACTTATGACAAATTATTTAGTATTTGCTATTAAATATAATCGTACAAAAATTTTACCTACACAATATTCAATGTAGCGAATCAGAGATTAATACTAGTATAATGATAGCGGCAATAAAGAAATCATCACGAATTTCGACCGGAATACGTTATAACCTGGACTAAGTACTATAAGGACAACATTATAAGCAGTATCATCACAATATTTGCGGAAATGTGGCGCAGATTGAAATTAAAATAAAGTGACATTTCCAGCTAATTAAACAATACATTATTGTGCGGGTTGTGGTAACAATTCTTCAAATCAAGTTTGCGAGCTTGAAGTAAACACCAATCCCATTGAATTTAACCAGTTGTCGAACAACATAACAAAACTACCGCCAGCTGCAACGCACTGACGCGTTTCGACCTTACATGATCATCATCAGAGTACGACAACAACTGACTACCGAGAATCAAACCGCATTGCATATATATATATATATATATAAATCAAGTAGATAATAAACTCTACTCTAGCAGTCTTGCATACATTGAACTTGACTGGAAATGTCGGCTGCACAATTACTATGCAGTCACGAACATAAACTGTTTATAGCTTTTGTCACTTATACATATGAAGGCAATACCATTTAACAATAATTGTTTTCGCGGGTGGTGGTAACAATTCTTTAAATCAAGTTTGCGAGTTTGAAGTAAACACCAATCCCATTGTTTTTAACCAGTCGTCGAAAAATATAGCAAAACTACCGCCAGTCACACGCACTGACGCGTTTCGAACTTCTATGATCATCATTAGAGTACGACGGCAAACTGACAAGCTTAAACGAACATTGGTTGCGCGGGTGGTGATAAAAATTATTATAATCAAGGTTGCGGTCTTGATATCAACACCTGACCCATTAATTATTTGCATATGCCATTATAAACTACACTATACAATTCTTAGTTAATACTGACATATGTAAGGAATTAATGGGTCAGGTGTTTATATCAAGACCGAAACCTTGATTATAATAAAAACTGACTAGCTAATGATGCGGCTTCAATTTCGTAAGCCCTGACCAATCAAATTTATCGGGAAGAAAACTGTGTCAAATTTATAGGCTGATAACTAATTTACATAAAAATGACTAATAATACAAAACGATCGCTATCTTTATCAGCGGCCGTACAAAGATGATCTAATGGAAAGGTATTATCATTATATTGCAAACACAATGACAGCTTACGCAACCTGTAGACAGAACAGTTGTAGAATAATTGAAGTAGTATGCAAGAGGAAAACAGACAGAAACAATCAATACAAATGCAAAAATGCGTCAGAGCTGTCAAATAAGTGTAGTCAAATAAGGCAATCCAAGTGATTACACCTGACATAACGTATACCAGATCAAAGCAAATGTCCCAACGAACTAAAAAAAGAAAATATTTACACGCATACACACAGGCACAAAAAAACACCCATTAATATTTTGTAGCTTCTATATCTGAATAAATCAAAATAGCTCTTATTTATACTTTTATTGCGATATAAACCATAATTTTCACACTATTCATCAGGATCTCCATAGAAAATAATAACGTCTTAAACTCTGCTGATGCAGAATATTAAAAATCACGTGGTTACATGGAGCAACTGAAAGATATGAAAGCCTTAAAAATAAATTAGTTTAAGTTTTCATTACGACCTCTGAATTACAAAAAAATCTCCACAGGAAAAAAGGTTATTATATATATATATAGATCTGAATTTCGAAGGAGGTACCACATTGACTTCTTTCCAATGGAACATGAATAGGAAACGTATTTTTTTAGATTTGTCAGAGGCGGCACAGTAAATAGAATCCATGACTCTGCATCAAATGTAATATTACTCGACTTTCTAACACTGAAAATTATGTTGAGCGCAAAAGGAACTTAACCGGCCTGCTGAAAAAATCCATTGCTCCCTTCATTTATACTTTGTATTTTTGACAAATATAATATACTTTCCGTAACGACGGTTCATCCAATAGGCATACTGTTCATGTCCTAAACTATTTAATATCTTAGTTATATAACAAAAAGTTATGTAGTTTGTGTCTGTACCAATTATCACACTAGACGTGCATGATTGATGATATTCATATTTCCAACGCATTTCAACTTATAACAGTCCGATACAGTTTGTGTTGGAGAACTAATATATATATGCTGATGAGCAGCCAGTAATCACGGAACGAATGTGCATAAGATTTTACTTTCCGCTCATGCTGTCTTCGGTTTATCCTTCTGGTTATAATTGAACTAATTTGTTACTAGGTGCACAACACCTAATACACAATTTCTTTTCATTTTTTATTTTGATTTTTATGGATAGAATACAATTGTAGGTAAATTTAATTGACATTCTAACATTTAAACAACAATTACTCGAACTTCAATGTCGAAATAACTTAAAATTTGCAAACTTTAGCTACGATAAAATATGACAGAATTATTTTTTCTGTAGAGTTACGAAGTAGTTCCTCAGTTCAAGTAACTATACCCCAAACAAATTATCCTTGAGGAAAAATAATTAGATTGCCAAAAGTTAGGAATAACGTGTTTCCATAAATGTTATACCTTTTGAAGATAACTGATTTCTTTCTGTAAAGAAAAGCTACGTTGTTTTGTGTTTGATGATATAAAACAAGGAATGATGATTTAGTAGATTTTGCGTCTGAGTTGTTACATAATCTATTTAATTACAGCACGTTTGTCAGAGCAGTAAAGAAATGAATGGGTAACATTTTATGTAAATTTAAAAAAATAAAAGTGAATATATAAGGAAATGTATTGTAATTAACTGTAAAAACTCCTGAACGATTACTGATGTAGTAAAAGAAAAACGAAATGAATTTACCTTCAGATGAAAAAAATTGTGAATTATGTTATAATACTGTGGAGTTGTTTGGTTATGCTTGAAAACTAGACCATATGAGCGATTTATCCGATCATTATTGAAATAAATGGGTAAAATATTATGTAATTTAATTAAAATAAAAGTGAATTTATAATGAAATTCAATAAAATTAACAGTAAAAACAAATTAAGCTTATACAATTTAGGCAATAAATTAAACGCTTTACGGAAGATAAATCTTATAAGACTAGAAAGATTATATTGACACAGATTATAATTAATCCTTGTCCAGGTAAAAACTCCTGAACGGTTACGGAAGTAGAAATAGAAAAACGAAACGAATTCACCTTCAGATGCAGCCAATTGTGAATTATTTTCGAATATTGTAGCGTTGTATGGTTAGGCTTGAAA
Source organism: Eudiplozoon nipponicum (assembly GCA_029291075.1). Taxonomy (NCBI): domain Eukaryota; kingdom Metazoa; phylum Platyhelminthes; class Monogenea; order Mazocraeidea; family Diplozoidae; genus Eudiplozoon; species Eudiplozoon nipponicum. The sequence continues at coordinate 26,199 of JAQBSW010006946.1, forward strand.
TATAGGTCATATGACCGAGGTATCCGATTTTTAATTTAGCCAGAAACAATTTGACTACGAAATGTTAAAAAACGAATGGTGAAAATTAACAATTAACAAGGATAAATTCAATAGGCGATACCAATCGACAAAACGCATCGTGTAAACTAACATTGTTTGCACGGGCGGTGATAATTACTATAATAAAGGATGCGATCTTAATATAAGAACCTGACCCATTAATTGCTTACATGTGCCAGCTTAAACTAAGAATTGTATAGTGTAGAAAATTTAATTCAACCAGAAGATCGCTTTCGTCTTTATTGGGAACTCATCACGTACTGACCAGAATTTGCCGCGGACTGGGCTCGAACCTGGGCAGGTCTGCTTCGGAATCTGGGGCCGAATGAATTGTCTTGTCTACACTATACAATTCTTAGTTTATACTGAAATATTTAAGTAATTAATTGGTCACAATCTTATATCAACATCGCAACCTTTATTATTGTAAACGCATCGTTTGCCCACAGTTATATGAAATGCGTACCTCTGGTTTGAAATACTTCGTGTGAGAGCAAAATATTATCAAGTTGATTAACAATTCTGATACGGCAAAGGAATGAATTGCGTAGATCTATAAATACTAATCATCATATTTTATTCGCAACGAATACTTTTTTATAGTTAATCGAAAAATCTATACTAGAAAATATGTATTCAATTTTGCCACAAGACAATGAAAAATGTATCGTGGCAGCATACATACATATATATATATATATATATATATATATATATATATATATATATATATATGTATCAATGCCTTTTTAAAATTACACAGTATATTTATAATAAGGAAGAAAGAACACTTTAATAACAAAGTGGAAAAGGCCATTTATTTCGTGAATACTAATCATGGCTATACAATCATAGATATTTATACATTTTGGGTTTTCAATTGATTATGCTAGTGGTAACAAATCTGACACGTTTTTACTGCTGTTTCTTGTTTTGGCTAGTTGGTGAGTGTGTATGCGTTGGTGATTGTGTGTATGCGTGTTTGCATGTAAAGGTCATTCTCGCAGTATTGCAAAGTATTGTCTGAGATCTGGTCATTATTGTTTTGATGGCTTGAGAATTAACCATTTATGCGTATTGTTCACTGTTACATGTACGAGTGCTATTTTTCCCAGTGTAGTTCATCGTTTCACCTTGTTGCGCAAATTCGTATTTTGCACTTGGTAACATCGCCAGTGTGGATTGCAGTGTTGAATGCTCATATTGTTTGGAAACTTCTGTCACCGTATGCGCCTCTGTTATTTCCACTTCAGTTTGTTGCCAATCCGATTGTATGTTTGTTGAATATATATATATATATATATATATATATATATATATATATATATATATATATAGTGTCTATTGCTTTCGAATATTACACAGTATTAGGAAGAAAAGAACACATTAATAACACAGGGGATAATGGCCATTTATATCTGTTTATTTACAATCTTTCATTTACATTCATTCTGAATTTTCATTTTATTATGTTTGGTTTAGTATTCTCGAAATAAATGGCCATTATCAAATTTGTTATTAATGTGTTTTTTACAGTTCAGATACATATTACAATGTGATCACGAAAATCATTTTTTCTCAACACAACAATTTATGCACTCGCAATTAGAGATTCGCCCACACAATTCAGACGTACAGACTGGATAAAACAAAAAAAGACACTAAGACTAAAGAATAAGTATTAAGATGTCGTGCAAAAATAGAGAATAATATTTTCTACACATGTTCCCAATTCAAAAAGGAAATTTATTATAACAGGAAGGGAAATTATGCAAATAATAAATTTATGCAGGTTTCTATCTAGGAATTTGCCAATTTCGTAAACTCCTGTCTGGCAGACCAATGGCCGATCAATTCACTTTTACCATTGTTGTTTAAAAAAATCGGTCACTTAAACCGCGTGAAACTGAAACCATGTCTCAGAATGTATAAAATACTGCAAGCCATGGAATCCATAAAATTGAAGTAAAAATGGAAGCAGCCAGCATCTCTGTCTGCATACGCCGTCAAACAGTATACACAAAGGAGCTCTTGGCCTATACTATACAAAAGCCAAAAATGACTATAGATTCACTGCCATATAAGCATAAGTCGTTCATAGTTATATGTGAACTGTTAAAGAACACTAGGGGGCCTATTCGGAGTTCTCCTAGTCATAGATTGTCTGCCCAGGTGCCAGTGGCCAAAGTTTCCTTCAGCAGCCGAACTTTGCGCTTCGCATTTGGCACGCATGCTCTCATTCCGTCACTACACATTTAACAGTCAAAGTTACTGCCCAGTTAGACCAAACCCGGGGCTTCACATGAAACGGGATGCTGGCAGTGTCCTTTTAGACCCGGCAAGTCTCATGCTACCATTCCCGGACAGACTAGCTTCTGCCCGCCGGTCGTGTGGCAGGAATTTATTTGGTTAACGGCCAACTTGGTCTATAATTTCAACAAGAAGCCAACGTCTCACGGCAGAGCGGTTAAACTGTAACATACAAATTTGGAAATTTTACAGAAAACCAATACACCTAATGAGTTAGAACGTTTAAGGCAAATAGCTTACCTTTTCTGAAATCATTAAAATTATGGACAATATCATCGTTGAATTAGGCAAAGCGATGTTTCAAATAAAAGATCCCTATCAACATGACTCTACCGGAAATCGATCATGCATAAGAAGCATTATCACTCCGGTAAATGGAATATTTGATATTTTATCATTAGACAACGCTGCCATTGTTAAGTTTCTAGACCACTCAAAGGCTCTTTATACAATACACATACACGAAATTATTATGGAATCTGTCAAGCTAAATTTATATTTAGAATTTATTTATGTATATAACTATCACAGCGAAACGAACTTCACATTAGTTTGTCCAAAAAGCACACTGATGAGTCGCCAGTAAGCACAAACGAATGTGCATGAGATTACTTTCCGTTCATGCTGTCTTTTGTTTATTCTTCTGATCACAACTGAACTAATTTGTTACTAGGTTGGCAACACCTAATACATACTTGCAAAGATATATATATTAGTTCTTCGCAGCAAACAGTATTTAACTGTAATATATTGAATTGAATGATGTCACGCTTACCGCGAAATGTGATAACTGATATCGATCAAGGCCAGAGTGTACGGATTTACTGGAGTAACAGGTGTTCAGAAACAGTTATAATTCTCAATTTCGGTTAACTATAGCATAAATTGATATCCATCATGTTAGTACCATGTACCGACTCGGAAATCATAGTGTTAGTAAAATTTGCGGACTTGGAAACCATAGTGTTAGTACCATGTAACTTTTTGGTACAATAATGTTGGTATCGGTTACTAACAGAATAGCCATAGTGTCAGTAACCAAAGACAGACTCGGTATATATATTATATAGTGTGAGTTAGCGTTGAAGTCGCATTGTCGAAGACTTTATATGATGTTAGCTACACTACTGCAGGTTTACACATTCGTCTAGGAGATTGTACCGTCCTATTATCCCACATTCTTCCACCAAATATATAGTGGTTAAAGGGCGTAATACCGGCTCCTACTGATGAGTCGCCAGTAAGCACGAAACGAATGTGCATGAGATTATACTTTACGTTCATGCTGCCTTTGGTTTATCCTTCTGGTCACAACTGATCTAATTTGTTACTATGTTCGCAACACTTAATATATCAAAGCACATGACTTATTGCTAAATCGTTGCCAAATATTCAATAAGTCTTTCAGTGCATCTAAATTGTACTTGAAAATCTATCACTTCAAATCAGCACATGAAAGCCAGCTTTCGTTAACATTCTGTACACTGCGGAAATCGTTCTTCAAAAATTCAGAATGCAACAACTTGGAGTAACCTTTACAGAAAAATTATTATATCCCCAAAGTGCATGATGCCACCATTACAGACATAGTCGAAAATAGATCTGTTCTTTGGAACCCCACCAGCAATGAAAGACATGAAAAAACTCCAAACAAACTTCCTAAGGCTTTCATTTTTTATTTGTTTTAATCATCCAGTTCCGCTTCGACTAAACGTCAATCGCTACGATTTAGAAAAACAGCAACATATGCAATTGAATTGCACAAATATAATAAACAACTAATCAATTTATGCTTTGTTCAAGTTTATTCTGTAATGAACCTTTAATGTTTGATCAAATACATTATCTCCCTCGATTTCACAAATACATTCAGAATATTGTTTCTACTCAAAAACTAATCACATTATATATTTAATTACCTATCGAAACACGTAACACACATACAGATACATTTCAACATCATTTAATCCAAAAATCTGTGTATCTTGCTCGGCCATATAACGTCAATGCGACTACTATAATCGCATTTTAGAAAATTGCAAGTAATAACGGTGATACATAATGGCTGCTTTTAAATAATATATAAAAAGATATATTTTCGCTCTTTATTTCTTCTTTATTCACAGATTTAGTGGATAATCAGAAAAATCAACAAAAAAATCAGTGCACATACCATCCTTATCGTCAGCAGTGCATTTATATTTACTCTTACAAATTAAACGTTCTTCGACGCAGAATAAATGCGATTTCTTCCATATTTTGCACAAATAAACTTAAGAAGTCTCAACAAAGTAAGATTAATGATTAAATTGTTTTGTGCAGTAAACATATCCTAGTCAACAGATAAATGTGAGTATACCTAGACATAATTTTTCCCTCGGACAATTTGATCGAAACAAAAGCCATCGGGAAACCAGCATACTAACAAGACACAAAATAAATAGTATTCTAGTCAGCATAGATACTACTATGTTTTTGAATATCAGAGATATTAATACATCTAGTTGTCTCGCGTACATTGTGCCAACTTGATAAATGTCGGCTGCCCAATTTCTATCTGGTCATGAACTAAAATGTTTTTCAGCTTTCTCCACACACACACACACATACACACATACATATATATACATATATACATAGATATATATATATATATATATATATGTAATAGAGTTAAACAATCATTTAATGCGCGGGTGATTGTAACAGATCATTAAATCAAGTTGGCGAGCTTGAAGTAAACACCAATCACATTGCATTTAACCAGTCGTCGAACAGCATAACAAAACTACCGCCAGTCGCAACGCACTGACGCGCTTCGAACTTTCATGATCATCATCATAGGACGATGGGAAACTGACTAGCGAGGATCAAGCCACAATTCATACATATGGAAAGCAAATTTAGATATTTGCACCTTTCGCCACATACATATCGGTACTACAAAAAAAACAATCACTGATTGCGCAGATCATGATAGCAATTCTTCAAATTAAGTGTGCGAGCTTAAAATAAACACCATTCCCAATGTATTTAACTAGTCTTCGAACAACGTGGCAAAACTACCCTCAGTCACACCTACCGACGCGTTTCGTGATTGCATAGAAAATGTGCATCCGCCATTTTCACTGAAGTGCCATCTACGCGAGACTCCAAGAGGTTAGAGCCGCATATTCAATTTAGCTTTTATATGCATACATTGCGATTTAATCTTCATTACCTAATTTTCAGTCGTACCCGAATGACGATCGTGGAAGTTCGAAATGCGTCAGTACGTGTGACTGATGATAGTTTTTATATGTTGTACGACGACCGGTTAATTTGATTGGGATTGAAGTTTACTTTAAAATTGTTACCACCACCCACGCAATCATTGATTGTTTAATCGAATTAACTATATCAATACCTCTTAGAAAAATTTTATGATTGCAAAAAAAGTTTTAACAACCCAAAACTCACTCACGCAAAGCGTAAGCACGTTCTCTACTTCTAATTCAATTTGTGCGGATAATTAGGAATAATCAAGTAACGCATTGCGTATTCTTATTATTATGCTAATGCTCTCTAATTTTGTGCGCCATTGCAAGGCATTCTCCGGTTCAACTGACAGCAAGTATTCCGCCCACGATCTGCGCAATTCGGCGAAAAGCGTTGATCCATATATTCTTAATCGCCTATGATTATAAATTTACATAAATGCCTGTTATGTATGCGTTTTTCATCACGCAGCTCGTCAAATTATCTCATTAACGACGAGACGGCGCATTCGTTCTTCTCAGTAAATGGTAATTTGTAGATTTTCACCAGTAATATTTTATAATTTTCCTTGTATGATGTCAATTTTTTGGTCGCCTGAGGTTTTTTGGGCGCAGGAAATTAACTTGTCCAACTAGGAGCGTCGCGCTGCTGTTGTGACGGCGATCATTAAGGCCCTTGTACGTCATCGACTGGTCCATAAGGAATCCGTGTGCGTTCGACCCCATCACTATGGCCTTCACAAGCGTCAAACCTGAGAAGCAAATTCATCTCAATTTGTGATTTCCATTTAGTGAGGTATGCCAAGTCACTTTTAAAGCTTTCAATGAAATAACTTTAAATTGATTAGCTTTTCCTTTTTAATTTTTAAGTAATTCTTCGAGCATCTTCTGGACTCTTTCAATAGGTTCTTATTCCTCTCTCCTACCCATCACATATGACTTTTTGTGTAAAATTTTACAAGAACTGATTTTTTCATAATTCTGAATGTCATTAAATATTACAACTATTTAGCCCAATTAGATAGAATTCATTAAATTACTATGGTTAATATATATATATATATATATATATATATATATATATATATATATATATATATATATATATATATATATATGTGTTTTTGTTAGTGTTAATACATCGAGAGTAAGCAAGCGTAATTTGAATATATGATTGATTTTAATTTATTTTATCAAGCATGAAATTAAAGCCAGAATGTCGATTTTGGAAATGCAGTGTTATTATGAAATACGGCGAAAGAAAAAACGCTCAATATTTGACACATTAAATGCTTCAAATTGCAACCTTTAATATTAATTTATTTTGTTCTCCGTTAGATCGGAATATCTGTCAAGCTGTAGTCATACAACCTTTTCACACATTTTAAATCGTAAAATTTGCTGCACAATCGTTAAGTTAACTCTGTTTACACTTTATAAATTATTGCATCAATGGAGCGAGTATTGCTTCAGAATTATTCACGTTTCAGTGCACATTTTAAGGATCGATCATAACTTATAAGTGTTACGGAGAGAAGCTGCATTGACAGAGACATGCACAAACACATTTGAGCACACAAAATCGTACGAGCACGCAAACACACTACCCCATAAATACTTTATGCACACATAAATATTTCAAAGTTACAAAAATTAGAACGTAGTGTTTCATTTGTGCAAAATAGATTGCATCAGAAATACTACCATCAGACTTTGGTCAAGAAACCGTATTCATCGAATTTTATTGAATTTTACAAGGAATAAAAAGTTGTACGTAAAAAAAATTACGATTCGTCAAAATGCGATCAATGTGGAGATTCTGCGATGTCAACAATCTAAAGTTTTGTCTACTGCTTTTCATCACGCTGAGTGGTACGTTAATTTCCTTTCCCAATAATTGGAATAAATAATTTCATACAATATCAGGTTGACCTATGTAATCCTCTAAAATTAATTCCTGTTGAATCCTCGCTTGGACTTCACGCTCAATTAACAGAGGAATAATTCAGGCAGTATTTTATGATATAATTTGAGAAAATTTTATAAAACTTAAAATCATTAGAATTTTCATGATTTTTATGAATTCCTAAATCAATATTTGCATACTTCTATACTTTTTTCGCCGTAATTTTTCATTAATGTGTGATCTACTGATATAACAGTTTTTAATGGATCTTACCGGTTGTGACTGGTATTAAAATTTAATTTTATGACATTTAGTGCAAAAGTTCTGTTATTGAAATTGAATCTTAAAAATGCATCTGAATCCAACAATTTGCTATTTTACTTAATGGATTCTCTTTTATCATACCAACAAATATATATATATATATATATATGTATATATATATATATATATATATATATATATATATATATATATATATATATATATATATATCGTTATTGCTTAAAACGTGGGACACATGCTCGAAAATAAATTCAACCTTCTGACAATAAGTTCCTAAAAATTTGATGACTTAAACGAATAATTGTTCATAACATGAAAACTTAAATGTTGTTTGAATTTAAATATTGACGAAATTATATAGATTTTTAAATATTCAAAACAAAATTCCAATTAGTTTTGGCCTGAAAAATTGTACGTACTTAGAAAAGTTATTAATCTATACAAGAATGGAAATATTTCGACTTATTCGCACAGGTTTCTAATCGATATGCATGCTGTTTAAAATAATTTACTAAATGTTTTTATAAAGTTATGTGAGAAATTTTTGGATTGTGACATACATTGCTTGTTTCGTATGTATTTCAATAACTGTTATTTTTTGGTATTTATAATTTATTGTATTACTTTTATTATTCATTTATATAAAATGAAATCATAAATGAACTTCTATACAATTATGTATTCCATTTTGTGACGCACAATTTATTATTCAAACATTAAGATTCAGTATGTCGTTATGTTAAGCCCTGGTAAAAATTCCAATTCAAATTTTCCTGTTGTAATAAAGCCAGAAAATCCAAAATTAAAAACCATTACTCACACAAAAGAAAAATATTTAATAAAACATCAGGTAATTTCATGTAATAATCGCCTGTATAACTCGAAATGTTAACATTGTCATTTAAGATAAGAAAAAAATGATTTCATTTCTTTAACATTGACCAGGTAGTTAACATATTTATATATATTACACGTAAATTACATTATTTTTCTCGAGAATTATAAAAAATCAGAAATTCTAAAAAAGACATATTTCTTTTATATCAATAAATTACAAACTAAATTATTGTTCCTCAGTTTCGATAGCAATGCAATTAAATATTTGTTTTTTTTCTGGAGAATATTGTAAAAATCCAATGATATTTTCGAGTGAAAGACAATTTTAAAAGATGACGTGTCACTAACAATAGATATACTTAATTTTTGGTAGGTACATCGATGGAAATATATTTTAATAATTATATAGGCTTTGATAACCGAAATACAATTGTTAAATTCTTAATTTATACTGTTAGTAATTATTGGGTCATGTGCTTATATCAATACCGCAACCTTCATTATAATAATTGTTATCACCGCCCGCGAAACCAATGTTCGTTTAATTGTTTAATTAAAAGTCTTTGATTGTTTTTCTCAATTATCGTGCACAAACATGATGTGACACAATGGTGAATCATTAGTAGCGACGGCAAAAAATTAACATTTCTTTGCCAATCGATAATTCATTCTCAATTAGCAGGCTTACAACGAAACCACCTATCGTAATGTATATTTGGTGAAAATTGGAGATAGCTTGATGGTGGTAATGCCAAGTAAATGGTGTGAAATAGTTACAAACAGAAGAAGTGCCTAAGATACAAAAACAGATTTCATAAGGATATGCATATAGACGGAGATCTCATAGGTGCATTGCAAATAGACTTGTTTGCATCTCTAGTCTACCCTGAAGAGCTTCAAGCAAGCGAGACACGTTGAGTGTGGTTGACTTAAAATTCGAAGTCGCGATTTTGAGATCTGTTTGGATATAATTTTAAACTTTCTTGATTATAATCTATTAAGATATAATTGTTCCATTAAATTAGCCTCATATGTTGCTTGCATTCCGTAATACGAAGGATGTGAAAGTTTAGAAAAGCCTCGTAGGAAAGATGGGCTCGTAAATATTTAGCCTATATACTGGGCTCAATTGTTTTTGCCCTGTTAGTATCAGTGGTGTAATAACGAGTAAAATAATATCGTGGGATTGAACAGATTTGTTTCTCTTGTCTCCAAATTATTTGTTGTTAACCGAAGTTTAATAAAATGGTTACTTTTGGAATGCGTGATTTAATAAAATTCATAGTAACTTTTCCATGTGCAAAAATTAAAATAAATTTTATCAGATACAAGAACCGCTTCATTCTTGTATTCTTCTCAAGAATCTAAAAATGAACATCTCTTTATATTTAAATTGAAAGGCAAAAAATAAAGAAAAATGTAAGCATGGAGAGAGTGTGAAATTAGAGACAACCAATCAATTGCGTGCGTTACATCCAGTTCAAGCTCAATGCCTGAATATGCTTCTTTTGCTCGCAAAAATCCGGCTGCAGTTTGTTTATCCATAAGGCTTCGTGTGTGGCTAGCTCCCTTTTGTTATTGCATTCAGTAATAATTTTGAATGCTACGTCTGGAGAACATACGTGCGATGTTTCGACGATGTGTTGCGCAATTGCAGACGTGTATTAACCATTTGATTGAAAACAGGCGTTTAAGTTATAATTTTCTCTCATTCGAGTATTTAACCGTTTGGTCGATCGGCCTATGTAAGTTGATCGAGAACTTGCGCGTGAATATTGGAAAATAATATTTGAAATTTACATTAACGGACGTTTCTCTTTGATTGCTTGTAACGGCAAGTGTGCTACCCTAAATATCATTCGTAGTTTAGCTGCATTAAATGTGCCACTTCAACTTTCTTTTGTGCTATTAGGGAAACCGTATCCCTCTTGAATGGGTAGTTCAGGCAGACTGCTTTCTTTTCTTGTCCGAAATAGAATTGCTTTTGTCTATTTCCCCTCTTAATAATTGATTCAATGAATTATCTAGGATAGCCATTTGACGTTAAATCCTTAATGACTTCATTATACTCGTGATCTTTTGAATCTTGACTAAATAACTGTCCATTCTTGAAAAGAAAGCCACGAACTGTTGATAATTTATATTAAAACGGCACAAAACTGGGGTAATGCTAATGCTGTGTAAGCCAGGTTGTTCTATTTAATTTACCAAAAAGTATTTCCTATTGTAAAGAGGAACGATATTTATATTTTATTGGATATATCGTAATTCACAAGTACGATTCTATGATACACAATTGGTATTGAAAATCTGGAAACTGTCGAGTACACATCAACATTGAATTTAGATTTCTTCTGTTCAGTGGTAAGTGTATTTTGCGCGGTATTGTAGAATTTTGAGGCAGGTTACGATTCCTCATTTCTTGCAAAATTCCAACAAAACAAAAGGCAGTTGGCTTAATGTCGTCAAAACTAGTCTACGTATATTTCGTTTAGGAAACTAAACTCCGAGGTATCAGCGTTAATCCTCTATGTTTAATGGGACCAAATATTATTCCTTTAATAATTCGGGCATCAACACGCATTAAACTCCTCACGTATACAAATTAACATAAAGAGATGTTCAATTGTGGACACTTCAGAAGAAAATGAGAGAGAAGCTGTTATTGTATCTGATAAATATTCTTTTTATTCTTGCACATGGAAATGGTACTATGAATTTTATAAGAATTCTATACCAAATATATATATATATATATATATATATATATATATATATATCGTTTCACCTTGTTGCGCAAATTTGTGTTTTGCACATGGTAACAGCGCCAGTGTGGATTGCAGTGTTGAACGCTCATATTGTTTGGAATCTTCTTTCACCGTATGCGCCTCTGTCATTTCATCCTCAGTTTGTTCCCAATCCGATTGAATGTTTGTTGATTCTAGTCGAGGGCCTGTTTGGTCTTGCCTGGATACTAGTAAATTGTTGTTGAATATCATGTTGATGAAACTTTTGAATATTTAGGTCAGGTGCTTGTTGTTTTATATAAAAGGCTTCATAAATAAATAATAATTTTTCTGATATTGCTTTATGTAGAATTGTGAAATTGGTCAAATTGACTGGGTGCCCCGTTGCCAATATATGATCGGAAATAGCTGATATATATATATATATATATATATATATATATATATATATATATATATATATATTCGCAACTGAAAATAATGATATACCTGTTTAATAACGTTAAAAATTTTCTCTAATTTCTTCATATGTATATACGATCTGTAAAATGCCTAAAATTGAGCTTCCCCCAGTATTAAAATTGTTCAAACACAAATACCCGCATCCTCATATGGATATACAAGTATATATGACATTTATACACATATATGCATATGTAAGCAAGTGTGTGAATTAATCAGTATGCATGTTCTTGCTGTGATAGTTTTTGAATCAATTTTTACGCGTTTATGGACAGCAATGTATATATTTGATCCAAAAACAGTCAGTGTAATTAATTCTCCGTGATACCCTAACTTTACATAATACCAAATTCCTGTTTTGTTGGTCACATACTGAGTACGATAAACTAAGTGGAAGAGAAATAACGAAATTGTTTAAGTTTGAGGTTAACCTGATTAGTCAAAGTGATGGAATCTTAAAAACAGATGCTTGCACTTGGTAAATAGTCTAGTTGGCACAGCAATACTGAAACATACGCTTGCATTGATCAATAAATTCACCGATCAAAATTAGGAATATAGACCTTAGAGATAAGCTGTACTTACAACATAGTGGTATACATATTAATTTAAAGGTGAACTTTATAAGTAAAGAGATGGTTCAGAAATAGACTTTCCTCTAGGCTGTTATATATATATATATATATATATATATATATATATATATATATATATATATATATATACGACAAATTCAACTATGTTGAACAAGAATATCAAAGTAAAAACTGTTCGATTCTTTTAACATCAATTTCAATAAATCAGCTTTGCCGCTTTGAAATTATTACCAATCCAATTAATTATTATTAAAATTAAATTAAAACCAATTTCTAGATATGAAAACTGTTTATAAATAAAAATAATTTCAAGAGGTCAAATTTTGCATTTCGGCAAATTTATATGTGTTCCAATGCTAATATGATTGATTTATAAGCTAATGAGTGAAGTGAAACGTTACAATCAACACTTTAATAACATATCTTTATATATAAATTGGAAGGCAAAACAAGAGAGAAATATGTAAGCATAGAGAAAGTTTGAAAAAAGAAAACCAATCAAAATAAATGCTTCTTTCTCCTTTTTCTCCTCAAGTATCTACTAATGAACATATCTTTATATATAAATTGGAAGGCAAAACAAGATATAAATATGTAAACATAGAGAGAGTGTGAAAAATGAAAAATCAAAAGAAACGCTTCTTTCTCAATTTCTCCTCAAGTTTCTACAAAGGAACATATCTTTATATATAAATTGGAAGGCAAAAAAAGTTAGAAATATAGGGTATGTTTTTTGCGAACTCGGATTAATTGAAATTACCTGATCTGATCAGTGTTCCAGTAATTTTCTTTTTCTGAGATATTTTGGCTAAACTTTTTGATAGCCTTCATCAGTCAGCTTATTCCTCGCAAGTTTAACAAACGAAACCAATGAAGCAAGCGTGTTATTTCCTCTAGCTATAATATTTATACTTTAGACTGAACGTTCACTAGATATTCGCATGTCACATGTGTGTGTGTGCATTTTCGTAAATGTTATTTTCATCTAACTAATTGATATTATTGTGGCTGAATAAGCTTTTATCATTTGCATACGTTGACTATTCGTTTTATACACTCGATTTAAATTGACGAAACTGAGATTGCCCTCACACATTCTGGTGGGTGGGGGGGGGAACTAGTAATTCAGAAACACTCGTCATAAAAACATGTCATGAGTGATGAAACTAGAGGTCCGAAAGACCAATGTACATGTTATATTTCAACTCAAACCACTTAGGTTGTACTCAAGATAGACAAGTTAATAACAGTTATTGCCATACAATTAAATTGGAGCACGCCACGCATGTACATGTGTATGTGCATACATAACTAAAAAAATTCAGTTAAAATATAATTGATACACATGTACGTACATCTAAATGAAACTGAAGTCAGAAAAATTATTACTTGTAAATATTGTATTATTAGAAAAATCTCAATAAGAAGGGTGGGAGTGCAAGATTAAAAAATTATGGTTCAAATCACTAAGAATTTTAAAATCAAACGAGTAGTTAGAGGTGAAATATAGAAAGACTATTTTCTTAATAATTGATTATTCATTACCTGAACCAAAAGCCGACTAATTAGTCAATTTTAATTCGATTTTCTTAATATTTTACTGGAGCTAGCTTCAGTTTCCAATTCATGCAATCGCCTTTTCCTGTCATTAACTAGTGCGGTATTTGAAATCGGACCTAACGATTTTTCAACAACTGTTTCATTCATCAATTATCTCTAGATATAATTTCGATAGATTGTAATTGACTTCCCTTTAAATGGAAAAAAACATTGATTACTTAAGCCATTGTGCAGTTGGGTACTGCTTATTTGCTCACCTGAATGCACACTGTTTGAGTTGTATACTGTACGAAATATTTTACATTAAATGTTACTCTTCATCATAATTACCTAATAATGAAATAAGACCGGTTGTGAATGTTTTTCAGCTGGTAATACATAACTGTGTGTTCACCACAGATGTCGGTATGGAGCTAATGCATAATAAACACGATTTTTTGCATAGGTTTTACCGCTGAGTTAACTATGATTTCATCCTCAATGAAACATTAACACTTGTCGCGAAAGACAAAGTCTCTCTTCTATCAACAGCCAGTGATATTTTCAGTTAAAATTGTACCTGTGATCAATGTTATTTGGAAAAAATGACGCAGAATATTAACTTCACACTTTTCGTAGCACGTACGGAATAGGTAATTTCAAAATAAAATGATTAATTTCCATACATTTATAATTCAAACTATCACATAGTGCGATATATTAGAGCGTTCCACGCAAATTTAAAAAAAATTAGTGTGTATTAGTAAAAATGCGCGTTGACGAGCATTGTGTACAAAGAACAGATTTTTTTGCTCAATAGCATTATAGAAATCAACACCAATTAAGTCCCAATGATAAAGAAATGGCGCATGATTTTTGCATAGACCATAGGATAAACCAAAGGCAGCATGAACGTTCATGCTGCCATTGGTTTATCCTTCTGGTCACAACTGAACTAATTTGTTACTAGGTTCGCAACACCTAATACATACTTGCATATATATTATTTCTCCGCAACAAACAGTATTGAACTGTTATTTAGACCTTAGGTGTTTTAAGCTAATAGAAAAATGGTTTTAAAGTTCAAATCAGCTCAGAATCTAACGGATTATTTGTTCCAGGATAAACAAAATTACGAGGATAATCATCAATTAATTGTCCGAATTCAATTTGGCTATGACGCGCCAAAACAGCTCAACCTTCTGAAACACATCGAGCTGATATCAAAATTGACAGCTTCGAGACAATTGATAACACTTGTAGGTCGGTGCAATTTTATACCTCTACATATACAAGTGCACAGTTTTGCTTGTAATTGATTGATGGGTTCTCCCTGGTCCCGTGACTCTGAAGCCGTCCTTGCATTGTTTGTCCAGAAATGTTTGGGACATCATTTCCAATCCCATCGTCGGAGTTTACACCATCTTTGTCTGCTGTAATTTGCATTATTTTATTAGGTAACAAATTTGATCGCAATCATTTCAGTTTATAATTCGGCTTAAATTTATCCTCTCTGGGTACCTCTCCTTGTTTCGTTTACCTTTTCTGGAAGGAATAGGGCGATCTAAACTGTCTCCGTAATAATCACATTCTTAGGCTTTTATTCCATAGGAACGACTGTGTTCAGTCCCAAGTTAAGTATTCTCATCTTAAGTCCCGACCGAATGTCGTGACAACTTATTGGACTCAACTATCTATGCAAAAGATTTGTCTCAATTCACGAAATTTGTACCGAATTAAACAGTGGATCTATTCTGTTCAACGGTAGATCGTAGCCACAATTTCTGATAATCGGCATCACCTTGATACGTTCTAATACAAATATTTATCTCTCCGTCCCCATACACTTTGATTTATGCACTAAATGCTGGCGGGTTTTCTAAAAGTTGATTGTGTATATTGTGTGGCTGACGATGTGATGAATGACCAGGAAGTTGTTCACGGTGTGATCCTGGCAGGGGACCGTGCAAACGTTGCGATGATTGACAGATTAGTTGCGTGCGATTCAATGACTGGCAGAAACTGTTGAAGATATGGCTCTGAATTCGTCCTCTGGGATGTGCCAGTACACACGTTAATTGGGACTAAAATATCTTAAACTCTGCTAAAAGAGTTTCATGATTAATTATTGATCTTTCTGGCAAACAAATTCAAACTTATGAGATGACACTTGGTGTAGTGCTATTCTCACAATATTACAGTTATTTTAAAAACACACGAAGTTTAAACACACGACATGTGTGAATTAGTACGCTGCAAATAACACTTGAAAAATATATTATAGAAACGCTATAATTACAAATATTCTAAATGTTATCAAATGTCAAATTATTTCTGAAAAATTACAGTAATTTATGCATTAAATATAGTTTAAGAAGCAGTTCTGAAAAGCTTAAAGTAAACGTTAAAATCACATGCAATTAATGTCATGTTACTCACGACTACTGAATATTATCTAATAGTGAGGCACAACAGAGATAAATTATTTTTAAAAGAGATATACATTGAAAAACAATTAAAGCTGGAATTTTTAAAAAAAATCATAAATAGTACGCTTATCTGAAATAATACTTCTACACACGGCAGAAAATTGATTAAGACGAGACCGACAGTTTGACGAGTCCCGAATTTATGCGCCGTTTACATGAAGAGCCCATTTATAAATCGTCACGCAATTTTCTATTTCTATAGTTCCAAAAAAACGAAAACAACAATAGTGTTGTCACTAAATTACAAATTTCAAGTCAATATTCAAAATAAAATGTGGGTCAAATTTCGCTTAAACTACTAATACTCAGCGTTTATGCTTGTACGTTAATTAACAGTTACGAGGCATAAGACAACATAAAGAATTGGTGTTCTGTTGAAATACGTGTTGACGCACCGAAAATGCACAAACATCCCCACAGAGAAAACTTATATTTTGATTACGTCAGCGAAAGCTACTAAGTAAGTCATTGAAACAAGCAAAAGGACTGTTCTTGTATAATTACATGGCACACAAAATGAACAATAGTTAACTTTAAAAAATTAACACAGATAAATTAAACCATCGCACTAAAAATACAATTTAAAAATTTAGAAATGAAAATTAATATATGAACAGCATATGCATATATATATATATATATATATATATATATATATATATATATGAGACTACTAAATTTTACTTTACAATTTTCTATTTACACATCCTGTATTTTTATATCATTGTAAGGGTGGCAACAAATCTGACTCGGGTTTACTTCTATTTATTGTTTGGGCTGATTAGTAAGCGTGTATCCGTAGTTACCTGTGTGTGTGCATATTTGCATGCAAATGCCTTTCTCGCTGTATTGCAAAGTGGTGTCTGAGATCTGGTCACTCTTGTATTGATAGCTGGAGAGTTAACCAACCGTTCGCATTTGTGGCTGTTACGTGTACGAATGTTATTTTCCCGCGTGTAGCCTTTTGTTTCCCCTTGTTCCGCAATTTTGTTTTCTACACCTGGTAACAGCGCACGTGCGAATTTCAGTTTTGAATTCTCATATTGTTTCGAAATTTCTGTCTCCGTATGTGCAGCCAATTTGCCCCATCAGTTCTTCACCAATTTAGTCGAATGTTTGTTTAGTCTGGTCGAGGAGGTGTTTGGTCTTCACTGGATGCTAGTAAATTGTTGCTGAATTTTGTTATTCGTGACCAGTCGATTACAATATCATGTTGATGAAATATTTCATATGATGTTCATGATAATAATATAGACCAATATATTTAGTCTGCATTTACTGCAGTTTCAACCTTTTTAAAATCTCTTAAGACCGGATGTTCTAACTAGCCACCCCCATACATAGACCATGACACTAGCAGAAGCTTAATTGAGTTGAATTGTGATGGCAGGATTTCGATTATGTATTCAATATCAGGTTAAATTCGACATGGTATCAGATAGCCAATGCAGGTTATACAGTCGTCTATCCGTGGCAAAATCTGCGCACTACTTGATGTGTCCCCATTTAGGACAGCGGCGATCTACTGAATGAATTACCTTTGCAACCTTATGCAATTTTAAAATTATAATCACGGCAGATATGTAATTTAAACCTTTAGGCCACCAAATAGTGCAGCACAACTGCACAATACGCATTTATTACCATTTTAATGAGATTCAAAGCTCTACCACGTTATTCGCCATGCAATAAATGCAAAGCCAAATATAAATTATATCAACTGTGAAACTATAACTTTTATAGGATTAGCAATTTGACTTCAATACGTCGTACTACCATTTTACTAGAAAGCATGCAACGAATGTGTATAATATATTATGGATTTACGCACTCTGCTGATTCAATTTGAACTAAATTGCTACTAAGTGCCCAATACATAATA